>VALG01001543.1:0-10603 GCA_009835305.1 Ipomoea purpurea
GATTAAAAAAAACTACCAAACATCAAATAGCTTTTGAGCTATTTTAATTTGATACAATTCTCTCTGTATCTTTCTATCTTTATATATATATATATATATATATATGTGTGTGTGTGTGTGTGTGTGTGTGTGTGTGTGTGTGTGTGTGTGTGTGTGTGTGTGTGTGTGTGTGTGTGTGTGTGTGTGCACTTCTAAAAAAATTCAAGTTTTCATTTTCATTAGAAAGCTTTTAAATAAGTTCAAATCTATTTATTTATTAATTTAGAAAATATGAAACTAATTTGCACTACTTACTCTATTACAATGTAGTATCTGTTCATACATACTTTATCAACCTATTGAAGCACGAGTCATACCCCCATTGGAATTGAGGTGTCATCGCACTACAAGTTTCTTAATACGTATATACTATTAAAAACAGTATCCATTATGGTAAATTAATTAGTACACACTTGTAGCGATTCAAAATATATATAGGTATTGGATTATATGAGAATAAGTTCTTAAGAGAAAACTAACACGGCCTACTCTTCCGATTGATAGTCTTTGAAACAGGGGTTAGCCACCAAGTCTCCCTATTCTTCACTATCTGACCAGGGCTAGCCACGGGTCGTCAAATAAGTCGCCTTGCTAGAAAGCCTAAAATGATCATACAACTTCTTCCGGCAGAAGATGGTTGTAAGTTGTTGAGTGCTGGAATTTTGAAATCACACATATTAATAACATGTATTCTTGGAGTTAAAGAACCCGTTCAAGTAGGATTAGATCAACAAACGAATAACAAGGAGCACGCTAGGAGAATTGGCGCGTCGAGTGATATGGCCACCAGGTCAAGGTTATTCCAGAAAGATTTGGCACAGCCATGCCTTAGGTCATGCCAAATTTAGGTAGTGTGCACCTCATTTTTGGCGAATTAGGCAGGACCATGTCCTTTGTCGTGCCACTAAATACGTAATATGAACAGTATTTAAGCACGTTTTGTGTTGTATTTTGGAGAGGCAGAACCTATATATTGTTTCAGTCGGCTTCCCTTTATTGCTTTCATCTTTTAGGCTTGGACTAGCTTAGATTACATATCTTCAACACATTTTTCAATCTTTTAATTGCGAATTGAAGTCGGATTAAACCTTAACCTTGCATATTCATAGAGAAGCTTTTCCTTACTCTTTTTATTTCCTCTACAATGTTCTTAATACTCATATGTACATTTTACTTGTCGTTCTTGTTTATGAATGTGAGTAGTTCGAATTGGGGTCGAAATATCTTTAATACTTAGGCTCATGTGGCCACTTATGCACTTTTTAAAACATGATATACTTAGATGCAAGAATAATCTACAATATGCTCCAAATCCATGTATATATTCATAAAATTCTCAAGAATACAATCTCAGGCTAGGCTTGCAAGATAACAAATTCTATATAATTCCATCATCAAAATATACTTCAAATCCCATTGATCAAACAACACATTCCAGTCATGCTTTTCTTGTAAGTCATAATTTCAAAATGATTATGCTTCTCTACTCTACACAAAAATAAACATCAGGCATCGATGCAAAACATTTCTCATTTACAGTGAGCTTCAAAATACATACTGTGTAGCAAAATCATCAATAAATCCATCATAGCATGCTCATTTCTAATTCAAATTCAACGAAATCAAAGCCAAAATGTGCGTCGAGGCGGCCCAGAGGTTATGATCCACAATGGCCCGTGACACCTGTCCCGAAACGACACGTAACTCAGCCACAATGGCCCGGCCACTGCACAGATCAATCTCAGAGACCAGGGGGTGGGGTTCCTCATGGCCCGCCCCTCTCTACCTGCCACAACGCCGGGCCTAGGCAACGACCCTCTCCTAGGGTCGTGCCCTAGGCCCGGTTGGCCATGGCACTAGACGGCGACCCCCTTGATGGGCCTCGGCTACGACCGTCACATTCCAGTGTGCACCAGATGATTCTTTTCATCTGCAAAACACATTCAAACACGTCCAGAACATCCAAAACATGATCAACATATCATAGACAAATACTAGATCACTTCCTAGCTCAAACATAACAAAAATCCACCATTCTAACTCATTTCTACTTAAGATATTAGGCTTCACGGAGCCAAAGATTAAAGAGGGAGTCCATGGGTTATACCTTTGTAGATTCCTCTTTTTGTTGGGATTTCTCCTTCTTCCCAACTAGTTACACCTTCCTTCAGCTCCTATACGTGACAAAACAACCAAAACAACAAGCGTTAAGGATCTAAGTTCTCAGAGACGGAAGAAGATCAAAGAAGCTAGGAGAAGATTGAAGAAATTGAAGCTTACTGTGTTTTCTGCATAGTTGGGTTTCGGGAAGACAAGGAATAGAATCACAGAGGCAAAGTCTGATAACATTCCCTCTTATAGGCTCTAAAACACTAGGAGAATCAACAATGATTGGTGGAGGGAAAAAGTGTAATTTTACATTAGCTAAAAGATGAGGCAGGAAAGGGTTTTGGATGTCTAGTGGTCCACTATGCTCCATGGACCAAGGGCTAGAATTTCTATTTTAAATACTTTGGGGTTGAAAAGAAATTTTTTTCAAAAAGTTTCCTAGACAAAACTTGTTTAAGGCTTCTCATTATTCTCCCGGTCTCAGATTGGTTTCTCAATTTAAAACTTGGTACGCGAGGTACCCGAAAATTTCGGATTTTGGATCAAAAATAAGTTGATGTTGAATTAATTTAAATGCGTTCAAAATAATTTATTCAAACCCCAATCGATCGAATTTTTTTTAATGGAGTGAAATGGCTATTTTGAATTTCTTAAAATTAGAATTTATGAAATTAAATTTTGGGGTTGTCACAATCACCAGTACACTGCTATTAGCCACAAGCATGGCATCGTGCAAGAACGTGCATCAAAATTTCACGGCACATCCTATGTTGCAAAAGATTTGATGGATTTAAGCAACACTTCCTAGAGTTTATAAGAGACCCTACAACTTATGTCTAGGTCATCATGTTCTTCTCATTCTTTTAATTCGATATCTTGTACATTCCTTGAGTTTGTACTTGTAGAAATATCAAATACAATTTCAAGAGGCTGAAATGGTACTAGCTATCTATCATCTTAGTCTAACACCCCATGTCCAATTCTCATCATTCCTACATGCTATATTTCCTAATTCTATGGTTTGCCTGGGCTTAAAAAATTACCAGTGATGTATCAACAATAATAGAATGCCTAATTGTTAATTAAGATTCAACAAAAAAGAATAAAACACACATTAATCTAAAATACTAATAATACGTTTGATTCATGGAAATATGTTTAGAATGGTGTAGAATTCCTATGAGTATGCTTATTCTATAATTTTTAAGTTTATATATTCATGAAAATACGTACTATTCTTAAGAATATGCTATCCCTGATAATAAATATCTTTTATTATATAGAGCATTTCAATAATTTGAATGCTTATGTAATTTCTCATTCTAAAACAAACCAAAAATATCCCTTTATTTGAATGAAATTTTTTCGTTGGCCCACCCAATTTAATTCCTCCAACTCCAATTGTCTAAAACCATCCCTTTATTTGCTGATTACCGTTTCCCTTATCTACCTTGTCAACTACCAAACTTCAAATAGCTTTTGAGTTATTTTGATACAATTCTCTCTCTCTATCTCTATCTCTTTCTTCATCCTCTCTCTCTCTCTCTCTCCTCTCTCTCTCTCTTATATATATATATATATATATATATATATATATATATATATATATATACACACACGCACGCACACTATACATCTAAAAAAAAATTCAAGTTTTCATTTTCATTAGAAAGCTATTAAATGAGTTAAAATCTATTTATTTATTAATTTGTTAAATATGAAACTAATTTGCACTGTTTTTTTTCTTCATAAAGAATAAAAATGTAGTGACAATTAATAAAGGTATCAAATAATATTGTAACTATGTAAGTTGTTATTTATGGCCTTGTGGTTAGGTAGATGGGATTAAATTAGAAATAATAGTAAAACAAGGAAAAGAAATATGAAAGCAATAGATGCATATGTTGTAATGGCAAGTAGACATTTGTGAAGCATTGATGGTTGGGGATGGATTAAATAAGTAGGTGATAGCAGGAATAAATAAATAGGTTATGGTGCGTAAATAGGGGATGGATTAAATAAATAGGAAAATTGGAAATAGTGATCGTCGTGGTAGGTAGGTGGTGCTTGATAAAAATAAGTGAAGTGAAGTGAATCTATATATATATATATATATATATATATATATATAGTTAAATTAATTCTCTAATAATATATATATTGAAATTAATCAATGATGGAACACTTGCAATATATATTGGAATCTTTTTGTTATTTGTATGGCTTTTATTCCTTTTGTAGGTAGTGACATTTAAATTTCTTGTGGATAGTGAGAAATAGATCAGTGTTGGGTTAAAATATATAATTATATTTTTTTTTTAGATAACAAAAGGAATTTTTCTATAAGACAGAAAATCTGAATCAAGATATAATCACGTAGAGAAATCCTCAAAAGGCTTCCTGTGAAATCTCTGCTGCAATTTAGGTGTGTTTCAAAAGTTTGGCGTGCTTTAATATCATCTCCAGAATTTGTCAAATTGCACCTAAATTTTCATTCGATAAAGGATATTAAGGTCATGACATATTGTTAGGAATATAGCGGAATAATGCGGAAGCGAAGAATCGAAAATTGAGAATTATAGAAGTTAAATAATAAGAAAATATAATAAAGACAAAATAAGGAATAAATGAATGTATATATATTGATCTCTTAAAAAGAGTACAAAAGAATATAATATATATACGTACGTGAGGAATGAATTCAAAACATGAGGTGTGTATTACAAAGCCAAAGCCTACTCTATTTATACATTATGAACAATGAGAGAAATGCGCATAATTAGAGAACATGCAGTGAATTGCGGTTATTGCATGGCATGAAAACCACAAACCGGTGATGACGTGCGTGGATGGTTGCTGTGACAAAGTCTTCAATGAATTTGAGCCACAAATTTATTATTTTCTAACAATCTCCACCTTGGATCAAATCCATTGTGGAAATTAACAACTGGAACAGCCGACTAAGCTCAAGCATGCTTGAACTTAATAATAGGTACAGGCTTGGTGAGCATATCTGCTGGATTCTCCAATGTATGAATCTTCTGAACGACTATATCTCCCGCAGCTACAACATCTCGAATAAAATGATATCTGACATCAATGGTTTGGTTTTGGCATGATAGGTATCATTCTTGGTGAGATGAATAGCACTTTGACTCAGGAGAACCACAATAGTGTGACTTGTGAAACACCAAGTTCCATAACCAAACCTCGTAGCCAAGTAGCTTCTTTGACACCCTCTGTGGCTGCAATATATTCCGCCTCAGTCGTAGATAACGCGAGCAATAGACTGAAGCGTAGCTTTCAACTGATAGCACAATTACAAAGAGTGAAAATATAACTGGAAAGCGATCGACGTCTGTCAAGATCACCCACATAAATCAGAATCTACAAAGCCCACAATGTCAGTAGATGCAGAGAAATTTCGATCAATTAAACCTAATGCACAATAGACGAACAGTACCCTTTATAAGGTACCGTAGAATCCAATTAAACAGGACAGTTCAATGAGTTCTATTACCAGGGTCTATGCATGTAAACGTTACTCACAACCCACTTACAGCATGAGCCAAATCAGGTCTAGTGCATACCATATAGCAGTTTACATACGACTTACCATTAACAACATAGAGGAAGAACTTTTTGAGTTTATATTATTAAGCACTAATACATAAGACGTAGGAGTGTTTGTTGGGATGGTAGTGGTATGGATGGTTAGTTATCAGCGTGATAGATGATCATAGTCGGGAGAGGGGGTGGTGGTAGGGGAGAGAGATATGACTACTGGCGCATTGAAACCAGAGGATACCTTAAAATTTGTTGCTCACCAAGGGTAGTAGACATCAGGGTTTAGTCAATCGTGACATTATTGATAGGTCGATACAGACCTATCTTCAACATGTACTTTTGTGCGGGGATTAGTATTTAATAGGATTGTACCGCGGCTATGACAAGAAGATTCTGTATCTCTTTCATTGACCAAGAAACTTCTTTCTGCTGCACCTGATGAGTACTTTCTCTCAATACTACATTGCTCTTAGTTGAGACTTCAACTCATCAACCAGAGACATTATCTAGGGATTATATTGCAATATGAGCATACACAAGATAAGAAGGATAATATAGACAAAAAGACCCTTTAGGAAATTCTTTATTAAATAGATCAACAACTTATATGACTATATCTGGTATTCTTTGAGAATCCTTTTTGCCCTCTAACATATCATCGCATACAAACCTGCTATCATTGGCCTTGGAGCTTTGCTTATGCCCATAAAGAGTTATGTTTTTAGTATTGCGCTTGACACAATGTTCGTTACTTCGCCAGAACTAAATCTTCAGGTAGTACAATGTAAAAGGTTCTTACTATTCAGAGCTCTTTCCATGTAAGAGAAATGCTAGCTTTTACATCATAGTTGCTACCAATCCAAATTGCATAAAAGAGCAACAAAAGCAAGTAGAACACGTAATAGAAGATTATGAACGAACAACTGGAAGAATTAAACAATCTGTTATATAGTCAAATAGCCATTCACGTTGATCAAAAGCCATCAGTAAACTAATGACTATTACCGTGACCTTATCACACTCGTGCTTTTAAACCCATTGAATGCCTTCTATCTATTTCGTATAATCCACTTTACTAGCTCATTATGGCGTTTAACCTTTCGAGCAAACTCTAACAAGCTTCGACAAGTCTCAATTTCTGGATGAAGTTTCCATTCTCTCTTGCATAGCATCATACCACCATTGACGAAGTTCGCACAGGAAAAAATAGCTTCAGCAAATAGCAGGATGGAATCACCATTCAATACCTCCTGTGCCAACAGATAAGAGCAGTTAATGCAACCAAGTGGGTTTTGCAGATCGTCACTACGTACTAGCAGGGTTTGTTAAAATTGGTCCTCCTACATAGGCGATCCTTGGGCAGAATAGTATGTGATCTCGATATGGGCTCGACGAGAATGCGTACATTGTCAGATTGCATCATCTGTTCGTATTACCATATTTTGTGTATATCGTGAATACTATCTATTTAGGCCTTGAAATCTTAAATATCTCACCTTATCATCCTATCTCTGCGTATTCTCATCTTTTTTGTGTACTTGAATCTTTTTCCAAAGAAAGTAGTGGCATTTATTAATAAAGTTGATAGCTTCGATTCTACAGAATGATTTTATGAGAATCAGGAGACCTTATAAGCGAACCATTTGATCTCAAAGAAAGCATAACCAATGGAATTAATGAACATTTGACAGCTCTGCGGGTTTAATGTTTACCTAAGCTACTGGACATGTAAGCTATAAGCAGGTACATCAAAAACTCTTAAGATAGGATATGGTCAACAGGAGTACCGACCAAATTCTTTCTCGAATATTTGAAATAATCAAGAGGGCTAATGAGTAGTGGAATCTGTATTACCATCATAGCAAGTCTAGTTAGAAACGGCCTCTGGCCCAAAATCACGAGTATCCATTTAACACCAGCGAGTTAGAGAGCATTACACCGAGCATCTATTTCCAATAAGATGTCGTTCAATACGTATCTGGCATTACCCATTCTGCTGGTGTTACCAATGATATAGTGCAAGGTCTTTGCCTGGCAGATCAATTGGACCGCACAGAATCATTGAGAATTTCTGACTGCATCAGAACTTCCAAGCCTTTTCTGTCCTGAGCTTTGACTTATTTATTTATCACTGTCTATGATAGTTTCATATGAGTATATATCACACTCCTTGAAAATAGAAAATGCTTGATATTTTATGTTTCAGAAATAGACCCAGACTTTAACGAGAAAAGTATCATAATTAGACATTAATAAAGTTTATTCTACAGCCCCTCATAGACTGGAATTTAGTTCTGGTTCCCCTATAAATCGTATATTTATATAATATTCCAATAATACATCTATTGGTTACGAAATGTTGTAGCAGTAGAGTAAACTACACCACTCTTTTGTTTCCCAAAAAACACAATGTCTCACAATAATTGTAATTTACTCCTACTTATAACATCCAAAGGAATCCTTTTTATTTTGCTTCAGGATATGCATATCCTTTTTCTTCAATCATTATTATCTCCAGCGCATAGTTGCATAATGAATGATTCTGTGAGTATCCGCATAGACATCGATGATGTTATATCGGCTAGCTAAATTCTGTCACAAAGTACTGCCATGCAATACGAATACAAGTCTTCAGAACGAGACAGCTTTCCATGAGAACAAGATGAAGCCTTAATTGATTTTCAGTATTACTCCACCTTCAGCTATCGTATCTTGACCCCAGAGATTCAAGCGTAGCCCTAAGCGATATCAGATTGCGTTATCAAAATCCTAGTATATTTATACCAAGCATTGGATAAGAGTCCTGAAACTATATATCATGAGTTTTAATTCTGCAACACTTTCCAATTCCACTTAATTCCTTGCATGCTATCATTACATCATCAGACATATCTCCACCACTCAACACGTGTCTTAGAGAGATCGATCCAGTCTTGGAGAGGCACAGCATGTGGATATTGTACACACCAGAGTTCAGATCCACTCAGTTTTACTCCGTTTATGTGCACCCGGGATAGACTAATCAAGATAATATAATATACATCAATCCTTTGCTGAATTCACTTTCAACAACACTAGCTTCAGCAGACTTCTTTTCTCTTCTTGTTTGTTTTTCAACTGAAAGCATTCAGTCACATCTGACTCTCTGCTTTTTCCTAGTTTACACTTACAGGATTTTTGATTGAGATTACTCCATTTGGACATTGAGATTCTAGATTTTTTATAATTCTATTACTCATTTTCAATGATGGACCTCAATTATGAAATTAAGCCTTCACCTTTGTCGCTCAGGATCTTTATAATTTCCAAAATCAAATCTTATTCTATTGAGTACAATATGGTTTGATCACTTGACAGTGTTCGGAAAGGTAAGGGTTGTTAACTTATCTAATTGACCAATACAACATAATTTCTTGGAAATGACATGGTATAGATTTAAGGGAATTGAAAGGGCAATTTTTTTATCTATCGAAATCACAGATATTTCGGTTTACAACGCATTTTATCTTACGACTCATTATTCAAGGGTATTCCTGTCGATTTTTGCAAATTACAGAATGGATTTAATGCACCCTAATCCAAGAAGTTGAATTATTGCACTGAAAGGCATATCCTTTTGCGTTCAATATCTGATCGCTGTTCGCTCTCCTCCAAAGTCCGTGTTAAGCTAGTCGTTGTCTATGTTATTTTTTCTACTTATTACTCACCTGAGTATTATAAACAGATACCTACCCCAAAAACTATCATTAACCAAGCTTGTAGGATACTTACAATAAATAGCTGACGCATGTGAGATTCGGCGACTTCACTCACGTTTACCATGACATTTCAGAATAATATAAACCGGTGGGCATCCTATTGATTTACATACAAGACTGCCACATTGGATACAGGAAAATGGTACATATAACAGATATTCCTTTTTTGTCTTTGGATTAACTTCTCAAAAGGCCAAAGTCCTACGCCCTATACTTTTATGCGCTTTTCTGGTTTGTTGTGGTGATTTGGATCATGTATGATGCTATTTAGGCATTTGCTGCGTTTTGTTCTCATTAGAATCTCCGTTCTTCACTGGTTACTATCTAGGAAAGCGCTTTCACATTCGCATAAAATAGACCAGTCCGATAATAATGAATTAATGTAAGAGATTTCGCCGGTCAAACTTTCGGTCTGAAATAGCAGAACTCTCGATTAACAGATTACCATCTCTTTCTGGATAATTCTACTTTCATTAAACGCTCTTAGTATTTTAACTATTCTTTTTTAGGTAATTATTAACATATTTAATTATTGCGGGTTCTGGGTGTTGGTAGAAATGAAAAGATGGTATGAGCCAGTTGCTTTTCACGACATACTGAGAATATGACGTCAAATGTTTTAATTGCGGAATAGACTAGTATATAGTGTGAAATATGGATGGTCTGACGATCATAGTAGCAATTATCAGAATTCGGGGTGCATTAAAGATAAGGGATATAAATAGTCAATATAGAATAAAAGATCATATGAATAGTAGATCAATAATGTATAATGATAATTTTTTGGACTTTGCTAATATAATACTTAATTCTTAAATTATTTGATCTCTTTAAAATAATATATACAAAAAGATAATTTTAATAATGTGGGAATCAGATTTAAGTTCAGCGGTCCAATGAATAGGTCACGGTGAGTGGAATGAATTAATTCTTGAGATGGATTTTATTGGATATTGTTACAACCAGCCAAATAGCTATTACTTCTATGTGGATATACATATTACTGAACAAATTTTGGAATGTAAGAATATGCGTATAAATTTTAGGAGAACATTTGGCAGTTGAATTTTGGATTTTTATAATATGTCACTCTAAAGATGTATGGCCAATAAAAATACAATACACATGGG
>VALG01001544.1:6818-41099 GCA_009835305.1 Ipomoea purpurea
GCAAAAAAAAAAAAAAAAACCCCGATGGGGGGCAGGGGGGGAACTTGAAAAACTTTCCCAAACCAAAAGGGCCTTTTTTTGGGCCCCGGGGCAAATTTTGGGGCGGGCGGGGCGGTGGTTTGGGGCTTTTCCCACTTTTGCTTTCCAAGGCCCACCCAAATTTATTTTTTTTTGTTTGCCGGCGGGGGGGGGAAGGTTTCTTTTTTTGGTTTTTGGGGGGAGGTGTTGAAGTTTTTTTTTTTGGGGGGGGCAAAAAAAAAAAAAAACAATTGCAAGGAAAGGGCAAAAAAAATGCCATTTTTTTCGTTTTTCAAAAAAAAACTTTGGGGGGATTGCCACGCTTTGTGGCTCCATTTCCGGGACTTTTTTTTACCAATTTGTGATTTTGGGAAAAAAAACAAAAAAGGGGGTTTTTGATTTAAATTGGAAAATCAAAATTTTTGGGAAAAAAAAAAAGGGGGTGGGAACTTTGGGAAAAAAAAGTTTTTTTTTTTTCCCAATTTTTGGTTGGGCGTGGGGAACCCTTAAACGGAAATTTTTTTGCTTCAGGGCACTGGCTTTTCTTTTGGGTTTTCCTTTGGCAAAAAAAAAAAAAAAATTTTTTTTTCCGGCAAAAAAAAAAGAATTTGGCCCGGGGGAACCGGGGGAAAGCCTTGCCGGGTTTTACGTAACACAAAAAAATCCTTTTTTTTCAAAATTTCATAATTTTTTTTAATAATTTTTCCATGATTGAAAATATTATAAATTTTACCTTAAATTAATATTTTTTTATTTTATTTTTTTCTAAAAAACTTTACGGTTAAAAATAAATAATTAAACATTAACGTTTTTACAAAAAAAAAAAAAAAAAAAAGAAAAACAATTTGACGTTTTTACAAAAAAACTTTTCAAAAAAAAAAAAACAAAAAAAAAAAAAAACATTTTGTTTTATCAAAAAACGGAAACTTTTTTTAAAAAAAGCTTCAAAAAAAAAAAAAAAAAAAAAAAAAAAAAAACAGTAAGAAAAAATTTTTTCAAAACCATTTTTCGCGGTTGGGGGGGAAACAAAGGGCTTTTGCCAAAAATTTAAAACGCCCAAAAAAGTTGCAAAGGAAAGTTTGGGAAAAAAAAAAAAAGGGGAATTCTTCGGCCTTTTCCCGGAAAAAAATAGCCCCAAAAAAAAAAAAAAAAAAAAAAAAACACCGGACGGTTTAAATTTTTTTCCCCAACGTTTACAAATCGGGTTCGTCGGGGGTGGTTTTAAAAAAAAAAAAACCAAAATCTTTGAAATTCTCCAACAATCGGGCCCCCACTTTTTGGCGGGGAAACCGAAATTTTGTATTCTTTTCATGGGGGCCCCGGCAAACTCTTAAAAAAAACTTTTGTGGGAATTGAAAAAAAAAACCATTTGGGCGTTTTTTTGGGCGGCCCCGGGGCCAAAAAATTGGAAAAAATTTTTTTTTTTTTTTTCAAGTTCGGTTTCAAAATTTAAAAAAAAAAAAAAAAAAACATTTTTTCTTAAAAAACCCCAAAAAAAAAAACCAATTTTTGAATTTTTTTCCCCATTTGCGGGCCTTTTTTAACTTTTTAAGGTAAAATTCCTTTTTGTATTTTTATGTGGGTTTATTTTTGGTGTTGGCCCCAAAAAAAAACCAAAAAGCAAATTTTTTGGGAAAAAAAAAAAGTTTTTAAAGTTTTTTGGGGGGAAAAGTTAGGCAAAAAGAAGGGCTTTTTGGGAAAAGTTTTTTACAAAAAAAAATGTTTGGAACAGTTTAAAAAAAAAAAAAAAAACCGCTTTTTTTTAAAACGTTTTAAACCGGGGCCAACTTTGGGAAAAAAAATTGGGGGCGTTTTTTGAAAGGAAAAATTCAAAAAAACGTTGGGCAAAAAAAAAAAAAGGGGGCCCAAAGCAAAAAAAAACGGGAATTTTGTGGAAAAAAAAAAAATATTAATTTTCCCCAAAAAAAAAACAAAAAATTGCAAAAAAAAAAAGTTTCATTTTTTGTTCTGAACGTAAACAAAAAAAAAAAACCCCCCCATTCAAATTTCATCGGATTCCCAAAAAAAAAAAAAAAAATTCAACTTGTTCCTTTTTTTTTAACGGGACCAAAAAAAAAAAAAAAAAAAGGCTGTTCCTCATCAGGTTTTGAATTATTAATTTTTTCCTTTTTAGGTTTTTTTTTTCCAAAACCACCATCTTTTCAAAAAAAAAAAAAAAAAAAAACCTTTTAAAAAAAAAAAAAAAAATCAACAAAAAAAAAAAAAAAAAAAAAAACACCCCAAAAATTTAAAAAAAATTAAAATTTTGGAATTTCTTTCCTTTTTTTTTTTTTTTCCCATAATTATTTTAAAATTAAACACTAAAAAATTTTGTTTTTAAATTTAACAAAAAAATTTTTTTTTTTTTTTTTGGGTTTGGTTAATTAAAATCTTTTTTTAGGGGGCTCTTGGCGTTGAAAAAGATTAAAAAAAGCAAAAAAAAACCAAAATTAAAAGGTTAACCAGGGAGGGGGGAAACAAATTTTTTTTAACATGGGGAAACAAATTCAAAAGGGCTTTTAACGGGAAAAAAGGTTGCGGATTGGAACCAATTTTTTGGACTTGCCAAAGCAAAGGGACAAAAAAAAAAAAACCCCTTTGGCCAATGGTTTATTAAAAAAAACGTTTTTGGGGGACGAATGTTAAAAAAAAAAAAAAAACTTGGAACATTTAAAAACAAAAAAAAAAGAAACCAAATTTTTTATTTTTCGGGGCTTTTTTTTTTTTTGAAGCCTTCCTTTTGGCTCTAATTTTTTGGCCGGGCGGGGGAAAACGTTTCTTTTCCGGGGTTTTTAAAAGGTTTAACCCGGGCGAGGTTTGGGCCTTTTCTAAAAAGGGGCCCGGGCCGAAAAAAAAAAAAAAAAAAAAAAAAATAATTTTTTTTTGGCTTGCTTTAAATTTTTTAGATTTTATTTTATAATTTGAAAAAAAAAAGTTTTTTTAAATTTATATTCTATTTAAAAAATTAATTTTTGGCTGGGCTTATTAGGGTTTTGGGAAGGGCTTTTGGGTTAAAAATTGGGGCGTTTTCTTGGGATTTTTGGGGGGTTCTTTTTCCTTTACAAAAAATGGGTTAATAAAAACCATAAAACTCAACCAAATTAAATTTTTTACTAAATAAATACAAAAAACCCTTTTTGTTTTCTTTCTGGAAAGGGGGGGAATTTTTTGGGGGAAAAAAAATTTTTTTGAAAAATTTGGGAAAAAAACCCCAAATATAATTTATGAAATTTTTTTTATTTTGGCTTGCAAAAAAAAAAAATTTTCTTAAATTTTTTTTTATTTTTAATGGGGTTTTTCAAAACCTAAATTCAACAAATTCGATTTAAAAAAAATAAATTTCAATAATTAAAATTTTTTAATTTAAAAATCCCCAAAAAAAAAAAAATTTTTCAATTTTAAAAAAAAAAAATTCGGATAAATCAAATTTTTAAATTTTTTTTTCATTTTAAATTTTTTATAAATTATTATATTAAAAATTTTATTGGTTTGTTATGTTAAAAATTTCTTTTACTGTTTAAAAAAAAAAAAAAAAATTTTTTTAATAAATATTTTTGGGTTTTTACGGTAAAAAAAAAAAAAATGAAAAATAAAAAAAATGGGATTTTTTTTTAAAAAAGTTTAGGGGGGAAAAATTTTTAAAAATTTTGAAAAGAGTTTTTTTTTTTTTTGGAAATTTTTTAAAGGGCAATTTTGGGGCCAAAAAGGGAAAAAAAGGAATTTGAAAAATTAAAAAAAATTATTTAAAATTAATTTTAATTTATTTTTAAAAGGGGAAATTGGAAAAAAAAAGGGGGCCAAAAACATTTTTACAATTTGCCAACGGGGGGGAAGGGAAAAAAAAAAATTGATTTTTTTTTAGGAAGAAAAAAAAAAAATTTTAAGTATAATTTTTTTTTCATTTTAAAACCCCTTTGGGCCTTTAAATTTTGGGTGTAAAAATGACTTATTAATTAAAAAAAAGCTTTATTTTTTAAAAAAAAACCGTTAGCTTGAAATTAAAAAAAAGTTTAAAAAAAAGAGGGGTTTTTTATTGAATTAAAAGTTGATTAAAGGTGATTTTTGTAAAAGAAAAAAAAAAAAAAAAAAATAAAAGGTTGTTTTGATAAAATTTTTTATTGTTATCTTTTGGTTATTTTTTTTTTTTTTTTTTCAAAAAAAAATAATATAAATATATACTAATTGAAAAAAAAAATAAAAAAAAGGTATTTTTAAAAGCAAAACTTTTTTTTGAATTAAGTTTTTATATATATTTTTTTTTTGGGGAAAGTACAAAAAAAAAAAAAAAAAAAAAAAAAATATGTTATATATATATATTTAACCAAACACTTTATATTTGTTATTTACTAAGCTAAAAAATTAATAGTGGTCAATTAAGTCAAAAATTGACTGATATGCTAATTATTTTATCTCTTCTTTATAATAGGCCTTTTGTATAGTTTATGTATATTTTAGTATGTTTTAATTATTATTTATTAATACTTTTTAACGTTTAACATAAGGTTATCATTGCTACTGTATTATGAGGATTAAAACGCCTGAGATATTTTTTTTTTATATTGTTATTCTATTAGTTTTTAGTTATTCTTAGATTCTTGCGAGCTCTCACCACGGTTCAAAGTGCTGGAAATTAGAGTTTGTCCGTGATCGAATATAATTGTGTGTCTCCTCTCATTGTATGTCATTGCTCAAAAGGTTTTTTTTTTATTATCCATTCACGGGTCTATTTTAGGGTTGTAGCAGAAGATTTAATTCCATTTTATTAGGGGTATCTGCATGACGAAATTACAACGCATTATAACCTAGCTTCAGGGGTATTCATCTAGTGAGCCTCATGGTATGGATTTTATATGTTCTCTTCTCAAAAAACATTGAGGGTTGTGGGTTTAAATTGACTTTTATATTTTGTACAAGTATATATTTTAGTGGTTTGGAGTCCTTTGAATCGGATTAAATTCGAATTAAGTTGTAAAAAAGAATAAAAAACTTGGAATTATATTGCTTGACAATGGAAGTAACAACTCGCCCACAATAAGGAGCGGCCCCGGCCGTAACGTTACAATGAAGTATCATCACATGCTTAAATATCAATTTCCTTATTTTACTTGGACGCAATACATCTTCAAATAGTTCAATACTTTAATTTTTTTTTTTTTAACAATAATTTTTAATTTTTATAACATAGAAATAACAACATATATATTTTAATTTTTAGTGAATAAAAACTGAAACTATCATTTATAACATTATTTAATTAACTAATAATAGGATCTTAATCTTGACAATTAATCAATTACAACATGTTATATTGGAGAAAAAAAAACCATTATTGTATATATTGCAGGATATTTATATCGCGCTTCATTCTTACAAGTGGGACAATTTTTCTTGGCGTCAACTCATTTATCTCTCGGAGCACTTGATTCTCAAAGTTAACAATACGAAACAAAAGAATTTTTGGTAACAAATTTTTTTTTTTTTCAGAAGAATCACATAACATTCTTGGTTTTTGTTTTTTGTTTTTTTTTTTTTTTTTTTTTTGTTTGTTTTTTTTTTCTTTTCAAACATAATCACACTTGTAACCTTCAAAATAAGATCTTAATCAGGTTTCACCAATCACACATCATATCCTTTATGGCGCGCGCCAAATATTGTATGGGACGATGGTCCACACAATGTTATGTGAGACCATAACAAAAAGACATTTTTAATATAATAAAGGGAAAATGACAACTTTTTCGCCCCCATGTATATACTTATAGCACTTTCCCCCCTGAATTAATTTAAAGTGGCTCTTTTTTTCCCTGAAATTTTAATGGACATATTTGGGCTCCTTAAAATAAATATTTTAAAATAAATATTCAATTTATTTTCTTCTCTAACAATTTTACTTATATAATTTTTTGCGCTTCAAACCCAATGGAGATACTATATCAACCAAACCAAAATATTCCAATTACAATTTTAGGAATCAAAACGCGATTATTTAGGAGTTTATTAAAATCGGCCGAACCGGAATGACCGCGTTCATGCTTCCGAACTGAAAAAATTAAAATACATTTTTTTTTTTAATTATACTATTTAAAATAAAAATAAAATTTTAAAATAAAGACGGTTCAAAATCGCAAACGCGGCGATCCGCGACCACCGGTCACGCGTTCAGGGGTACAGTTTTTTTATTCATA
Organism: Ipomoea purpurea; assembly: GCA_009835305.1. Taxonomy (NCBI): domain Eukaryota; kingdom Viridiplantae; phylum Streptophyta; class Magnoliopsida; order Solanales; family Convolvulaceae; genus Ipomoea; species Ipomoea purpurea. Next base: position 13,022 of record VALG01001544.1, read on the forward strand.
AATTTAATAAATAGAAATCCAGAGATATTGAGTTTTTAGATCTGAATCATAACCGAAAACTTTAATTCGGTAACTTACATATAGGTGTCCGTTCAGCTTCGAACCAAACTTCTGCGCTCATCTTTACATTAGTACACAATAAATTTGTTGGGAGGAAGCTAAAATAAATAAAATGTTTACATTAAGGGTAGAAATGTCAATTTAATTATATCAGGGGAAAAATCATCACTTTTAAAATAATTGAGGGGGGGGCTAATGTGCTTACATAAAATAATTGGGAGGGGAAAAAGGTTGCTATAAGGTATATAACTTTAGGGGAAAAAGTGCTCATTTTCCCTATAATTAAATGTACATTATTTTGTACTGAATGTACATTATACAAGTATAATGTACACTCAGAACAAAAATAATTGTATATCCCTCTGTATACATATAACATTATTTTTTTACTGAATATACATTTATAATTTGTACTTAATGTACATTATTTTATAATTAGAACAAAATATGGTCTAACACAACTTGTATGACCATGTCCACACAATAATGATTGTTATGGCGCTTAGCCATGTAACTATTTTAATTTTCGGTATCTATTGACGTTCGTGCTGGGGGGGACGGGTTCTGAAATTTATATATCATGCAGCAGGGCTGCCCCTTAAAAAAATTCTCTTGGTTTCGGTTATGTACAGAATTGTATAGCTAAAATACACATAAATTTCCTAACATAATACACATATCTATATAATACATAATACACATAAACTCTTCCATAATAACACAAACTCTTACACATAATACACATAAACTTCCTTAACAGAAAACACATGAACTTTCTTAACATAATACACATAAACTCTTAACATAATACATATAAACACAAAAAAATAAAATTGTAACGAATTAGGATGGGCATGGAAACGGTGTTTGTCACGTTAACTCTTCCCAACTTAACGGTGTTTTGAGTCAGAGGCGCATAATGCATTATGCGGCCCTGGTGCACGATATAATTTGGCCGGGCGTTCCGGTGGCGTGGATGAATTGAACATAAAAGAGTCAGCATTTTGGGCCCACCAAAATCCGTTTCGGTTTCCCCACATTGATTGAATTAGGCAGCAATGGCATGAAAACATTTAGGGGTGCTACTAACCCATGCCTCGGATCATTACCCAAAACCTTCAATAATTTTCTAAAGTTCATTTTTGCGAATTGAACTAACTAAATCAAGACTTCTAGGAAAAAGCAATGCATGATTGTTAATGCGATGTATAGAAAATAAAGTTATATTTTTGGTTATTTTTTTGGATGGGACAAAAAAAAAACTTGTAATCAGCTATTCGAAACTTATGAACAAGATAAATCTCAACTGCTAACAACGACAAAATGAGGGTTAAAGGTTGCATTAATTAAAAAGACCTTATTATATATACAATGAGATTGATCAAGAAAGTGTTGGGTGAAAATCGAATTCATGACTATATAAATACGATAATTATGTTTCATTGATTCCACTCAGTCACTTCTCTGGGACCTAGTTAATTTTTATTTATTTATTTATTTAATAAATAGTTATGCACGAATTTAAAGGTCATGTCATGCTTAATTGATAATTATATTTGTCTTAACAAAACACAAAAAATATAATGATATAAGAATTGAGATATACATTCATGTGAATATATATTTTCAACATCGATCACGTTATGCATTGGGATAGCCAACGTAACGTACGGCACGTTATGCATTGACAAATCTTCAAACTAAAATGTATATTAAATTAAAATTGAAATTTGAAAAAACTTTTTCCCAAAGCATGTGGGCAGTAGCATAGCGTATTAGGACGCATGTGGAATAGTTGGAGAGTTGTGGGCTTCCAAAAATATAATATAATGTTACTACAAGTCAAATTAAAATATGGCCGGCATCACATCACAACCAAAACAAAATTTGCCTGAAATAAGTTAAGGAATTGAATCCCCTGAAACATGGTACGTGTATTATATTAATCGTGACAATTCCTGGTCTTGGCATTAGTACAATGAATCACCCGGAATTTGAGGTCAAACCCAGACATAAAAATCGATTCAAACTATAGAAATGGCTAAGTATGAAACTGTAAACTATGAAGGTTACGTTGTTTATTTTAGTTTTAAATCAATGATTGCCATCTTTGATTGGCCGGCCTAACCACACAAATTTCTTGGATCAAGTTAAACTACATTCTAAATATATACTCCTTGTTATATTAATAGTTTTACGGGATCTGACTTATCATAAAATTGGGTAAGACAATACACAAAAGATGGAAAAAAAATAAAGAGTAGGGGTCCTTTTTTAAATTTAGTCCCAAACTAGCGTTTTTACAATTTAACATCCCAGATTATTTTTTTTGGACACTTTTAGTCATTTTCATGATTTTTCTTATTTTTAGTAATGACATTTTTTGTCTTTTCATATTTTTCTTTAGTTATTTTTTTCGGTTTCAACCAATTTAATTGGTTTAGGACTTTAGGAGTTTAGTAACCTATGATTTTTAGTTACCATATTTTTCAACCGGTTTATAGTAAAGTCTTAAACCAATTAAACCGGTTGAAATATGAAAAATACTAAAAATATGAAATGACAAAAATGTCCTAACTAAAAATAGGAAAAGTCATGAGAATGACTAAAAGTGTTCAAAAAATAATAGTCTGGGATGTTAAATGACAAAAATAATACTCTGAAACTAAATTTAGAATTGTCACCAAAGACAAAAGACCTTTGGTAGAATTAACTCAAAAATAAACATAATATTAATTGGATACTAGCCCAAAGAATATTCACAATTGGGCTATATATAATAAATAAATAAATAATAAAGATGGTTGCGCTCAACAAGGCCGGACTCAAGCTTAAATAAAGTGGGTCAACCCTTGGTTCGGGATCTTCTTAGGACAAATTAGGAGTAAGATTTGAACACGGATCGATGTGTTGACTGAACAAAGAGAAGAATTGAAAATGCTATTATCTGATCAGATGATGATAGAAGGACACCTTTTTATAGTGTCTCTTCCCAATTATAACATGAAACAAGTGATTGTCAAGACCCGACTACATGTCCCACCTCTTGGCCACCAGGATTGCACCATAACTAGCCCTTTATACTAATAAGTGTATGTTGCTTTTGTTTCAATTTGCAACCCTATCCACAACGACTGTGCATACGTTTTAGGTTAACTCGAGTCATTTAGCATTAATAATATAAATAAATTAATTTCATGAATCAATCATTATTGTGTGGACCATATTTTGTATATTGTAAATAATGTACATTCAGTATAAAATAAAAATATTTAATATATTAAAATGTATTTTTTGTTATGATCCATATAGCATTGTTGGACAATGATCCCACACAATAATTGCCTCCATGATATCTACCTCTAGGCCATATGTTTTTGGGCCTAAGTCCCATGGCTCCATTAATCGCAAATTATTTGGTGACCCGGGTCAATGGTATAACTATTGTCCATCAATATCAATAATGACAATTGAAGTGTTTGAGGTAACCAAAGTTATAGAAAGTCACAGTTTAGGATTGAAGATATGGATTGTTCTGATACCAATGATGTCATTTAAACGCTTACTATTATATTCTAACGTTATAGTTAGTAATAAATGTGCAATTTTATTTTTTATTTATATATATACTTGTATAAGTACTATTAATGCTACATTTCGAATCAATACCAGGTGGTAGGAGGCTGGACTACTTATCATCTAGATTTTTACCCAACAATGAATTAAATGAAACTAGTAAATGAATTAAATAATGAGATAAAATTATTAGTCACCGAAAAGCATAAAATTACTACAACGTCTTGGGATATAACTTTGAAAAGACATTTACATGCAATCTGATATATACCAAGAGTACTGTTGGAGTTTACATTCAACAAGCTAAGATGTAAAAGTGACTTCTCTCATTTATTGTATACAAATTACTTTTAAAAAAATATTTCTTTTCCTTTTAAAATAATATATATATTGAAAATTTGATTAGGAGGCGGGAAGATGGGAACTGCGTTATTGTCTTAAGCATTTAAATTACGGTCCAGGTTCAATTGTGTTGCAGCATATTTGTGTTGTTACACCGGTTCAAGACTTGTTTGATCCGATTATTTTTGTGTTACAGGGAATAGATATATCGATATCCAAACCGTCGCACATTTAACGGTCTCAATTACCAGTCGGTGGTTCCTTAGATAAAATGATCTACTACTGAAAGACTGTATTGTATGAGCCGCTCAAACCTAAGCGTGTGATCACTCCAAACTGACTCAGTCATGACCCGAAACACTGAATCCGAAAATTCATCAACCATGCATCTGACAAGTACTCCAACAACGTGGCTGTTTGAGACTTTTTCTGCTTTTTCAAGTCATCCCAATTAAACCCTTAACTAATAAATTCGTTAAATTGCAATTCATCATTTATCGACTTACCTTTACATATACTATACATAACTCACATCTTAATTGTTGGCTTCAATTAAAGCACATGGTCTCAAGAAGCAATTCAGCAGAGATGGATTCATGATATGACAAGCAATCAGTATGCATGCATATGGATGATGGAATAATTATATATTGACCAAATCACTAGGCTTGATTTGCCTAAATCATTGAATTTGTGGATTTGTAATAGTGAAGCATATAATATACTGTTATGTTTTGACAATTGTATGCCGTGCCAAACGCCTCCTAATTCAATGGATCTTCTATTAAACTGTTGGCCAAGAGCCCAACTAAAAATGATATGATGAACATATGGTTCAAACTCTATTTCCAACATTAATTAAGTACGTATATGGTCCATTATTATATATTATATTAATATAATATTTAATTCAAACAAATTCAATTCCAGCCCACAATACTATACGATGATATATAGGCACATTATATATTCTTCTCCTCATGATACTGCCCAGGTTGTTTGCAGTTAACAGGAGAACCCAGAGAGATCATGTGAGAAGTGACCACCACGTCGGATGTCGTTTTCAGTTGTTATATGTATATTCCCACATTCATGCACGTTGATTCCTTGTTTTCTAATCACATGGCTTATCCAAATCATATGAATCCAATAATTGACTCTTTTACTCTTCTTAGCACCAAGGACCTTGTGGTCCAATGGTACCAAGTTATTCCTCTATGTGAGAGATGATGATTTGAGCTGCGATTATTAATGTAGTAAATTGTATTTGTAGATGCCTTTCCTTATAAATATAAAAATAAAAATTAATACCTCTAGCCTAATGATGACATGATATATAGCAACTACTATCCGTAATAATATTTCGAGGCCACGGCCACATAGAAGCGCATACTAGGTGGGCTAATTCATGAGAACAATGTGAATTATTAGAGTATGTATCATTTACGTCATGTGTATAAAAACTGATTCTAGCTCCCGGTCTGTATTCGAGTCACGGACAAAACACTAACAGGGCGTTAATTGGAGGAGGGGAATTATGTGGGAAAGAAATTGTAATTCGATGGGAGTTGAATTGGGAATAAGTGGAATTTAAATTCCAGTGTTGGTTGACAGGAATAGAATTACTGGGAATTTCAATTCCAATGTTTGGTATACATGGGAATTGAAAGAGAATAAGTATATAAGTCTAAAATGGCCCATTGTTGTTGTTAAAGGAAAGATCAGACATTCATTTTAGGTTAAAAAGAAAAGGTAATTTTGTTCATCAGTATTTTTTTTCTTTCCTAAAATCCTCAGGGGGGGACATGAGATTTTAATTCCATGAAAATGGGGAATTGCAATTCCATGGAATTGCAATTCCCTCCAACCAAAACTACAGAATTTAATGGCCTTTGGAATTAGGTAGGAATTAAGTGGGAAGGGAATTTAAAATCCCTCCAACCAAACGCCTTGTAAGATGAACAAAATAAAAACTTCTTATTATTATGTGATGCTATTAACCATACAAAGATGTTAAATACTATTTAGCTTAACGACTCATTCCCTAATTTTAGCTTTAGAATATGGTAAATAGACATCAAAGTAATAATTGATATGCATAATATTCTCTAATAATAATGATAATCTTGGTTCCCTACTTTCCTATGTTGCGAGTGGAGCATCCAATGAATGACAAGTCACAATGGGGGTAGCTGCTTACTTCCCCATATTATATATATATATATATATATATATATATATATATATATATATATAGAAGAGCGCTCATATGCGGCGGGTCTTACCGTGCGGTGGTGCGGTCAAATTCCAGATACACCAACAGTGTTAACAAAATGACCAACCGTGTAATAAAAACACCCAATGAAATGTAATAAAACATCACAAAATACACCACACTCACAAAATACACCAAGACTCGAAAAAATACACCCCAACAGAACAGTGTATTGGTGTTTTTACTCTCACCTTTTGGTGTGAATGGGGGATCTGTTTACTCTGTTTGCGTGGTGTATTTCCTAACGTTGATGGTGCATATTTGGTGAACTATTGGTGTTGCCGCACCGTAGAATAACCGACCGTACACTGCCGCCTGACCGCCTATTAATATATATATATATATATATATATATATATATATATATATATATATATAGAGCTCTTGTATATACATAGTTAACTTATAAATACTAAATTTACATAAATTTTAATTAAGAATGAGTTAGCTTAGATGGTAAGTTATTTAGTTTTCTCTACATATTAGGGGTTCAAACCTATAGCATGATTTACAAAAAAGGTTAACCTAATTGAATTTTTTATTTGTAACATTATATTTTTAATCTCATTTTCAATTTTAATAATGATAGTACTGATTTATTAATGTTATTCAAATTAATATATTAATATATATATATATTTATCATTATATTTCAAATATTTTTTTATCTCATTTGATGTATTTTAATTTTTTTTATCATAATTAATAATATTTTATCCTTCACTAAAGTTTTTTTTTTTCTTAAAATCAAAATATATCATTAGTTTTTAATCTTTCCCCACAAGACAAAAATTTCTGGATCCACCCCTGAGAGCGTCGCAATCTTCAATTCCCTCCTCTTGGCTGGATTCATCATGCGCGTAATATCTTGTTGATCTGCCATATCTTCCATTATTTAAATGGTCATTACCCTTCATCCTTGATCTGCCATCGTAACAGCCATGCACTCAACTTATAGAAGTCTTAATATATGTATAGTACATCACAAAATTAATCAATAGATTTAGTCTACATACATGTGATAATTGTATATCGAGCAAATCAGTGAAGATGGTGAAAAGTTGGAGTTTTCTCTTGCTCTTCCATATTTCATCATCATCATTCTTCTTGTTTCACCATTCATCACAGCTGCCAAGATCACATATAATGTGCAGAAGTTTGGAGCCAAACCAGATGGGAAGTCAGACTCAACAAAAGCTTTTCTCAATGCATGGGCTGCAGCTTGTGCGAATGCTTCAACAAACCTGTCATAAACTTGTGCCCAAGGGAGGTATCTGTCGGAACTGAAGCTTCGTTTTGGGGCCAATCTTGCAAGGCTAAGCCATCAGAATCATTTAATGGCACCTACTGGCTCCCTCCGATTATCGGGTTAAAACAGATTCAAGAGAACTGAGATCATCAGATTTGAAAGAGAGTTCTGGGCTCAACCATAATAGCCGAGATAGGAAAAATTGGATGGTCAAGGTGCTGATCTCTGGGCTTAATAAAACTCCGGCAAGACTAGTTGCCCCTCCGGTGCCACGGTAAAGTTAACCATTCGTATAAAATAAAAAACGAAACACATCTTTCTTAGGAATTTGATATCAGATTAATATATAGTAATTGAGTGGTATATATGCAATTATGGTGACAGACAAATAGCGTTTCAATTCAAACAACATTAGTGAGTGATATGAGTTCATATAACAGCAGATGTTCTGTGGTTGTTGATGGGTGTCAAATGTGAGACTACAAAAGATGAAGTGTCAGCCTCCGGAGCAGCCTAACACTGACGGCATACACATCCGATTCCTCCGCCGTCACGTACTCAACACCAGAATTGGCACCAGGGATGAATTGTGTTTCAATAGGCCCCGGCACCTCCAACTTGGTGGATTGAAAACGTATTCTGCGGCCCTGGCCACGGATAAGGTATATTTTAGTTATATATGTTCTTTATTCTCTGTTTTATTAAGAATAGAGAAACCCACAGTCACTATTCGAGCCGGATAAGTCTTGTCTTGTGATCTTAATATGCAAATTAAAGGACATAATTCAAACCAGTCTAGGTTGTCCATAATGACTAAGTATGATATAAAAATATTTTGTGGGTATTTTATGGGCACATTGGAAGCCTAGGGAGGGATGCAGAGAAGGCAGGAGTCCAAATGTGACAGTAAAAAGGCAACAACATTTAGGGAACTGAGATGGTGTAAGGATCAAGAATGGGCAAGGCTAGCAATGCATTTGTTAGGGTGTGGTTTTCCAGCATCTGTCATGGTTAATGTGCAATTCCCATAAAATTGACCAACAATACTGCCCCGACAAAAAAAACTGTCCCACCCAAGTAGCTTTAAAAATTTTTTAGTATACTGTTTGTTACAATGTATAATATTTGTCATAACTTCTTTCTCAACCTACTCAATACCACATGCATTTTGATATGAGTACCATCTGTCCATAAATTTATAATTTATTGATGTTATTAATTATACATTTATTGTACTTGTAGGTATCTGGGGGTGAAGATAAAGTGGGGTGCATATGAGACAATCCACGGATCATCTGCAAAAGCAGTAGGGTTAAGCTTGATTGTAGCAAGGCATTTCCATGCAGTGGGATCATGCTAGAAGATGTAAACTTGAGTTACAAGAATAAACCAGCTCAGCCTTGTGGCAACAATGCAGCTGGAAGTTCGTCGGCATAAATCGCCCCGCGGTTGCCTCTAGTAGTAATGCAACCGTATGTATATATAGCTTGTTTTTATGGTAAAATGGGATTACAAGACTGGTTTCACCCATGTCAGAACGTACAAATCAAGCTTGTTGTATTGTGGAATGTGTAGTACTGATAGCTTTAGATTAGAAGCAGTCTTCAATCTTCATGCATTTAGTTATTGTGCCCCCAACACCCAAAATCATTATTTCTTGTGTGAACGTTGTCATCTATTTTCTCTAGTTTAACTGATCGAGTTGGTTGACCGACAGTTAGAGTCTACGAGAGTGTTCCCAACGGAAAGTCAAAGGTGGTTTGTCTTATTGTCTTGTTCTTTTTATGAGAATATTGGACATACTCTCACTTTTTACTTTATTCTCTGTTAGGTAGTAACGTGACATTCTTTGATTCATGCATTAAAAAAGTGGGTCAGCGATATGATTCAATAGTTTCACTACGTGTCACGATCTGTGGTTAACAGAAGAAGATGATGATGAATTCCTATGGTGATTGAGATAGTATGAGAGAGAGAAGTTGGAGGAAGAAAATTTCTTTTGATTTTATTTAATTTTCAACTTACAAGACAAACTAAAGGCATTACTGCCATTAGCCCTGAGAAGTAGGGCCTTTGCACAGGGCCCCCAATTTTGGGGGCCCATATTTTTTTAAAAAATTATGTATATCTAAAAACATAAAAAAAATAAAAATAAAAATAAAATAAAATAAAAAATAAAAAATAAAAAAAAATAAGTCTTAATCAAAGTTATATTCCTCATTTATGTCCATGTTTTTAATTTTATCCATTTTGTACATTGTGATTTTAGAGTTGTACTATACAAGTTTTTGGACAAAAATTAAATACCCTGATGGGGTGAGAACCCCGGCCCAGGAAAGGGGCCCAGCAAGAAAAGACCAAGGGAGAAAGAGATGGGCTGACGAAGTAGGCCAAAAGAGTACCTGGGCCGAGTCCAGGACTCGGCCCAGGCCCAAAGGAGAAGGCCCAGCCCTGAGCAGCGGAGGACAGCCCAGTCCGGTGTGTTATCCGGAAGAAAGGGTCGGTCTGGACCCTGGCCCAAAAGAGACTCGGTTCCAGGAGCCGTTGAAGCAATCAAGGCGAGCGTTGAGAGCATTAAAAGACCGAGCGCGTCCCGCCCGTTTATCTAGAGAGAGCCGTTGGACGAGCTTGTAACGTCGCCCAACGACTCAGCGTATAATCACAGTCTTTAAGTCGGCCAAGGAGGAGTCGCTAAAATAGGCTCTCCACCCCATGTAAAGACACGATTTCCAATACCCGGAGAGGGCATAGAGATATTACTTGCGAGCAACTAATTTTTTTCACTAGAAACGAGGCTTTTTGTGAAAGGTGTTTCCTCCAGCTTTAGGTTGTGTTGGATCCTCCTTGGGCCCGAAACCCAAAACATCACTGGCGCCGTCTGTGGGCTCGAAACAAAAACCACACGTGCCTACGAGCAACAGCTAGTCGGAGAGATCAATCAGAAGAGTCTTGGTCATAAGCAATTACAAAATCTACCATGGCAGGAAGCCGAGACCAAGTGAGCCAGCGCAATGGGCGAGAAGCCGACTTGAGAGGGCAGTTGAATCAGAGGAGCACCCGGAGCCGAGAGGACGACGCGACGACACCGCGACTCCGCGAGTGAACCACAGCTGACTACCGTACCCCTTACCCCGGATCAGTTTGCACGCAATCGGACGTGCTTTCGCCGAAGCAAGCCGGGGCGTACGAGAGCAGTCCGCTACTCGTACCACAGCAGGACCTCCCCCGCCGCGAAGGCCGAACAACAATCTCTGGGAGTTTTAAATGTGGGTGGCTGGCTGATAGAGAGTATCCATAGTTTGAACATGATGCTTTAGAGGGAGTATACAATACACAGAAACCGACTTGTGAGGTGTTTATCTGGATCAGGTAGTGCTCGTCTTCGTCCGCCTCTGCCTCTGGACTTATATATTTGTATGTAAATAAAGAGGATGCTCCAAGTATATGTTCCTAGGATGATTCATATCCAGACAAATCGAAAGAAAGAGCTTTGAATTGGATATAGTGTCTCTTCATTGTTTAAGATCATATGTGAATTTTGCAATTTTAAAGGCTAAGGCTGTCACATGAGGATAACACTCATTGTCATCAGACAGTAAACTCTAAAATATGGTTAATATACAGTTAACTTCGAAAGGATAATTCCCATTAGGGTTTATCCTGCCATATGTTGTTAAGTTGTATGGTGTTTGTGCTGATGTACATGCGATGGATCTGAAATGAGAATAGAATATAAGTTGTGATGTGATTGATTCACCCAATGGGAGGGAAAATACACTCTAGATATATCTTGATAATTTCCAAGAGGGAGCTAGTAAAATCTGATATTGGTAATAATGTTATTGTGTGATTGATCGATTATGATGATCATATTTTGTGTAATCTACTATTTGAATCTTATAGTGTCATAGGCTGTCTTTGGATAAATTGACTTGATAGTTGGATGTTCTTGATGCTTATAGTATGTTATGATTACTATATCCAAGAATCATGCATTAGCAGTTATGGTCCTACAGAGATCTTACAAGCTTGGGATTTCTAGAGTGCCTGGGTGCATTGAATAAAAAAGCTTGATATGTGTAAGAAACCCTATTCGTAGTTTGTTAACCTCAGTGTCTCGAGGGCTATGTGATTCTATGGTTTTGTGTGGCAGTATCGTGATAAGCTGGCTTCAGCCGAAGGTATGACTCTCCTGTAATATGGTGTTGTTGAACCTATCAATGTTTAAACCATAGATAAGGGTTTAGTCTATGATTACTTGGTTGAAATTTATTTGGCCGTAACTGTCTAGGAAACAAGTACATATTGAGTTATTCTCGTGATTGATGATGTGTCTGTTGATGATATTTATATGCCCATAACGTGGGAATGTTCGTTATATGATAGGACGGCAATGACTGAACCGAATAGTGTGTCTAATAGGCAGGTTGTAGATGTTAAAGGTTTTCGGGTTCCAAAAATGGTTCCTCTGGGGTCGTTAAATAATATTGAAAAGAGTTCAGTGGGAGACGGGATAAATGCGAGGTGGTGGTGGGTGAATGATAGACTAATATTGAGGATCATGTATCGGTTGTGGTTAAATGCTGATATTTGTTAACAGGTTAGTTATAGGTACATAATTGTCATTGCTTTGACCTTATCCGCCTTATCTGTTGTTAAACTGCCATATGCTTGTTTTATGTACTAAGTTGCTTGTGTCTGGCCTTAATTGTCGGATTGTTCATTCCCTAGGTTTTTTAAAGCTAGAGTTGGTAGGATACTGTATCTTCATGCTCAAATGGGTAAATTTTTTCGTTTATCTATATATATATATATTATCTTCTATAGTTAGTTATAATAATATTATTGTATTTAAACACAAGTTTGGAGTGGGGTTACAGCATTCTCTATCGCTGAAACAGAATATATTAATTTGGGCTTAATCATTGCATCAGAGGAGTAGAGGCACTGGAGCGCGCGTAGAACTGAGGCGTTGAGAAGATAGTTGTTTAGTTTCCTTCTCTGTCGTCGAGCCTGTCTCGCCATACCAAAAAGATAAAAGATGCCATCGCGGGGATTATGAGTGAGGATCTGGTTCAATGTATCGGGTGAATATGTTTTTTAGTTAATCCAGGACTTATTAGGTCGCTTCGGTGCACCAAACTGGGTTATCTACTTAAAGGAATTCCGTCTCGAGCCCAGGTAGAGTGGATCATAACATCCTAGTATACTGTTTGTTGAATCAATTGGTATATAATATAAATAGTGGGCCATCATAGAAAACCGTTACTCATTATGATATCAACTGCATACGATATGTAATGAGATATCTTACTCATATAGTGAATGGCAATGTCTAGGCCATTTTTTAAAACGTCTTCCGATTATAACCGACGAGAGTCGTTTTTTTTACCATCAATTCGGACACGATATAACAATATGTTCTATCTCCTTTTGTACGCTTACGCCACAGGACCAAATCGCATGCCCATGACGCACAATACCTGGAGGTGACCATTAAGTGTATTTATGTATAAAAGTACACATTGCAGCACCCTGCCTTAGCTTTGAGTTCATTACCCCGTATCAGACACTATGCGCATGCCTGAAATGGGGATTCGATTCCGCTAAACCCAACAAACAATATTGAACAACCCAGCGACAGGCTACATCATATGACAAGGCGTTGTGATGAGATCCGGAGAACCCCAGATACAGGATGGTAACCCTTGAGCAGAGACCCATTATGGACTAGTCACAATACTCTAGACCATTCTCAAAGCTTTTCCAATTCTATTATCCTAAGTGAATAAATTTAAAATAATGAAGACGCGTTAATAACCTGATTTGGCTCCTCGCCGATACATAGAGTAATGGGACACGACCTTACGATTGGTCCTGCCACATAACGGTATGGAGCCTTATCCAATTAAATTCCTCAAAAAACTTCCGTCATGCCACAAGAGTGTTAAGACTCATTTTCGTCCTGCAACGCGTTCTTGCTCGCCCAAAGGGGACATAATGAGTGTTATCCCTTGTCTGGTGTGACCTGCTCCCATTCTTTCTAATTAATGTTAGTGTTATTTTCTTATCTTTGTTGATGACTACTCTCGTTACACTTGGTACTTTCCTATGTCACAAAAGTCTGATCTCTATGTTATCTTTTGATAAGTTTCGGGCTATGGTTGAACGCCCATTCAATCGCAAATTAAATTCATTCAGTCTAATCTAGGAGCTGAATAATAAAAAGTTACACACGCCTTGGCTCAGTTAGGCATTCTTCATAGACAATCATGTGCGTACTCATGAAAGAGAATGGTCGTGTCGAAAGAAAGCATAGACACATTGTTGAAACTGGTCTAGCTCTCTTAACTCGTGCCTCAATTCCTTATAAGTTTTGGGATTATGCTTTTGAGACTGCGGTTTATTTAATATAATAAAGCCATCCGCTGTGACAAATAATCCAGTCCTCATCTCTATTGCATAAAATCCCTCTCATCCTATTCTTTTCTTCTGTCTTGGTTGTCTGTGCTATCCTTATTTGCGTCCCTACAATCGTCATAAGATGTTACATGTCATCTCCATGTGTCTTCCTAGGCTATCCTGAGTCATTTAGGGGGTATAGGTGCATTGACCTTTCAGACTAACAAGGTATATATAGCAGACATGTTCAGTTTGATGAGAATGTTTTCTTTTCTGGCAAGACAGTTTTGCAAGCACTACTAGTTCAAACGACTCAACCATGGGCTAGGTCTGTACTTGCTCCAGCTTCATCATCTGTCTCGGCTCATTCGGTCTCGCATGAACCGTCCCGCGAGCAGCGAATCTAGCCAGCCAGAACCGGCCAGGATGGGCCCTCGGCGGACACCGAACCTACTACTGCTCAGCGATGCCGTAGCCAGCCGAGAGGTCGGTCGGCGCGCCCCACGGTTCGGACTACATCCATGGCCACTCGTAGTCACGCTGATGGTCCTCTCTTGGCTCTATCAGCCCAGGTTTGCCCCACTTAACCTACTTGTTATACGCAAGCTGTTAAACATGATGAATGGCGCAAGGCTATGGATGATGAATTTATGCGCTCCTTCAGAATGAAACCTGGTATCTTGTCTCATCTCAGTCTTATATGAATATTATTGGGTGTAAATGAGGTTTTCGCATCAAATGGAAAGCTGATGGGACAATCGATCGATACAAAGCAAGATTGGTAGCAAAAGGATTTAATCAGGTACTCGGTCAAGACTTGTTTGACACCTTCAGCCCAGTGGTCAATACGACTACTATCAGGTTACTTCTATCTAGGGATGTCAATACGGGTCGGCCCACCTCATTAGGCTCGCCCCACCGCGGGCATTTTATTTGGCGGCTTTGGCGGGCCGGCCCACGAATCCGCGAGCTTGAAACTATACAACCCAAACCCGCCCCATGCGGGCTTGCGGGTCTCGCGGGCTGGCCGCGGGCCATCACTTAATTTATTTTTTTTTAAAACATCAAATAGTATATAAACATGTTAAAACCGCTTGAAATATGGCACCAGAAATTTCCATAAAATCCATAAATCTCGCCCAAATCTCCCGGATCGATACGCACGTTCAGCAGAACTGTAGAAGGGTGATCAAAGCTAGGGTTCAACAGCACACTCGATTTCTCTCTCGACTCAGATGTTCCCTCTACAATTCTCGTCTGTGTATAATACATATATGAATATGTATGTTTGCTAGACTTGGAGGCGAATTAGTAATTCATAAATATGTATGAATTGATGATTTAGTTTTAGTAATTATTTGATAGAGTTGGAGGCGGATGGAGACGGGAGAACCGAAGAACTACGTACTCTAAGAATTATTGAATTAAGAATTGGTGAAGGATTATTGAATTATTTGATTTCTCCCATTCTACGTACTCTTAGATAGTTAGATCTACACATTGCCTACGAATTAAGATGTTATTATATGATTTTTTAAAAAGATATATATATATATTTTATTTATTTATTTTTAAATATGGCTTGGACCGCGGGCCGGCCTGCAACCCCGCGCGATTTACCCGCAAGGGCTCTGGCCCCCCGGACCATGCCCGTTAGGCCCGCATTTTCGCGAGCCTAATTTCTTGCGCCTAACCCGCCCCATTGCGGGGCGGGGGCGGGCTAACCCGCGGACTTCGGCCCACTTTGACACCCCTACTTCTATCTTTAGCTATATCCTTTGGTTGGTATTCAAACAGCTTGATGGTGCATAATGCTTCTTGAATGGGTCTTTATCTGAGATTGTCTATATGAAGCAACCATGGGGATACATTGATAAACAATTTTCCAATAATGTTTGTCTGTTGAAACGTTCCCTATATCGTTTAAAACAAAACCCCTAGAGCTAGTTTTAATCGCTTACATACATTCTTGATGGCAATAGTTTTAAAGCTTAAAAAACAAATGTATCTTTGTTTTACTACTCACAGTGTTCAGTTTCATTTATGTTATTGTTTATGTTGATGACATTCTTGTAATGGGCAATGATCAAGTCTTATCAACTCCCTTCTAACTGCTTTATCATCTGCATTCAAGAATTAGGGATATTGGTGAACCGGGTTTCTTCCTAAGGGATTGAAACAATCAAGTGTAAGGATGAATTTTACTCTCTCAACAAATATACATGACAGATATCTTAAAACGTGATGGCATGACAGACTGTAAACCTCTAGCTACTCCTATGTTTGCTTCTAAACCCACTATCTCCAATGCTAATTTATATGACGATGCCACACACATAGAAGTCTGGCAAGTGCTTTACAATATCTTATAGTTACCCGTCTAGACTTGTCCTTTGCAGTAAATCAGTTGTGTCAGCACATGCCATGCGCCTACAGTCTCGCATCGGGAGCAATTGAAGCATGTTCTAAGATATGTAAAGGGAGCTATCACTTCTGGTTTGCAAATTCGGCAATCAGTATCCAGAGAATTACATGCTTTCTCAAATTCTGATTGGGTTGGTTGTCCTGAAGATCGTAAATCAACTAGTGGGTATGGCAGTTTTTTTTCTTGCTTCTAATCTTACTATCGTGGTATGCAAGACTCATACGGACTTGCTAGATCATCTACTGAAAACCGAGTATAAAGCTTAACGGTGCCTGTGCCCGAGGTAATCTGAGACTCTCTCGCTGTCTACGAAGAAATCGGCATAACCAGATGTCCCTCCCAAGCGTTTGGTGTGATAATCTTGGAGGTACATATATGTGTGCAAACCTATTTTTTCATGCTAGAACCAAACATATAGAAATTGATTACCATTATGTTAGAGACAGAGTTGCGAATGGTGATATACACCTGTTAACTTTATTTCAACCAAGGATCAGTGGGCAAATATCTTTACAAAGGCTCTACCCGGTCCTCAGTTCGCGTATTAGGGACAAACTACAAGTTGTTGGTCCCATGAGTCTAGAGGAGGGGGGGTGAATAGACTCTTTTCGATTCTTTTTCGAGTAACCTCTTTCGGGCGTTATACGCAGCGGGAATTATATCTTCTTTTAAATTCTCTTTGCACGGTTTCGTGTAAGTAAGACTTAGCTTTGGTTCGATTTTATGATAATGCAATGCCACGAAATAAGAGCCGATAAATAAATTTTAGAGAGAGACGAGATGAGAGGAGAGCGAGAGGAGAGCAGAGAGAGAGAGGAGAGGAAGAGAGAGAGAAGAGAGATGCAGAGAGAGAGAGAGATTTTATATCGTTCGGTCAACTGTGCCTACCTCCACTCTTCTTCATCAACTCGTGGAAAGGCAGTTGCACTATCACTCCTAGTACAAACTACTCAAGATGGCTTCCTTGATCACTAAGCCCGGACAGCCACTTGAAAGGTTTTTCAACTCCTAGAGTTTACTCCGCATCTATCAACTTCTTCCTGAGTTGAGATGTTAGTTAGAAAAGGAATTTGATGATTCTCCAACAGATTGATCTTCACTTCAGGAAAGTACAAGACTACTTCAAGTTGTGAAGTATGAGGTTGAGTATGCCTTTGCAAAAAACTTCACAACACACTGGTTATTAAAAAGCTAAGTAGATAGAACTGCTTTGAAGAGCTTTTCTTAAGATTGCAAGAGAGTTTAACCAGCACATTCTTCAATGGTGAAAGATGTATTTATAGGTGGAAAAATTCATTCCGTTGGAGGGAGATGAAAATTCGAACCTAATAACCAGCGTGTAATACTCAGTGGGCAAGAGGCATTTAATACACTTGTACTGTATAGCCGTTGGAGCCAAAAGCATTATGGCTTTGTCCTTGATCTTCTGACAAAGGGTACAAGTCTTTTAATGCTCCTTGTCTTTAGTGAAAATCATTCTTAGGACACTTTTTGTCCGAATGATTTGCCCATCTAAGTGATAGACAACATTCTCTTTGCTTCTCTTAAAGAGAGTTGTCTTTCTACAAGTCTGACTTGACTTGTTCACAGAATGAGACGAAAGATTGTCCTTATCTTTCGTCTTTTCTTCTTAGATGAAAGTTCCTTTTGCATAATAGGTTCATCTAAGACTTGCTTTGATCCTTCTTTCGTCTGGAGGCACCTTTGTCCTTCTTCAAATCTTCGTGCAGACCTATGTCCACTAGTCTCGTGCATGGTTTAACATTCTCATGCCTAAGTCATACGAGACTTTCTTATTAAACGAAAAATAGGGGTCTACAACCTAAAACAGTTTGGGTATCATCAAAATCTAAATACACTTGTTCCTAACACAAGTCACCAGTATACCTTCCCTTGAGGGAGTATTAGGACTCTATGTATTGGTTTGATTATGATTCCCTATCCAGTCTCTCTAAGACTTCCTTCTTATATATACCTGTACTATGTAAAAGTCAGCATCTTTATTCAGCTGAGGCAAATTATGCTGTGGAACCGTGTCCACCTTCCAAGGTGGACACAATTCTAAAACTGTTCATAATTATGAACATATAGTTCAAAATTTATAAATATATAGTCTTAATTATGAACATAGAGTTGTGAACATAAATTATGAACATATAGTTTTGTAATTGTGAATATAGAGATTAATAATTGTGAATATGAAATTTAAAATTATGAATATATAACTTTATAATTATAAATATATAGTTCAGTAATTATGAATATAGAACCGTGTCCACCTTGCAAGGTAGACACAGTTCCATAGCATAACCATTGTTCAGCTGAATTGTCATGATTTGCATCCTCTCATATGCTCTGTCTAGCCCCGAGCATGAGAGACATTAGAATTGGGATTCAACATTTTAAGGAAAAAAAAAATTTCTTTTTTCACCATTAATTCCTCAATTTCCTGGCCGTGGTTGAGCCGCAGCCAACGTACAAACGCGTTCTTGACTTAGTAGCAGTAAACAGAGTTTCTTCACGTGCTTGACTCGCAGCTGAGTTTGGGTCACCCTAACATTAATTACTCGGAATATTTTATGATGAACCTTAGCTTCAAATTAGTTAATAATAATAATAATGTATCCCTGTGGTGCCAAATGTCGTCTTATTCTTCTTCTTCTTTACGTACTGCTACTTGCACTTCATTTGTTTGCAGTAATCCATGCGTTGCAGGAGTGACATTGAATGCTTGAAATCGGTTAAAGAGTCGTTGGAGGATCCTCTGGGTTACCTAGATAGCTGGACGACTTTAACAACAAGACTGAAGGAATTATCTGCAGGCTTCATCGGAGTTGATTGCTGGCATCCCAATGAGAACAAAGTGCTAAATATCCGACTCTCTAACATGGATCTTAGAGGGCCGTTCCCTCTAGGCATGAAAGATGTTCAGGCTTAACGGGTTTGATCTTTCAAGCAACAAGCTAAACGAACCATACCTTCAAATATAGCAAACATCGTGGGCTTCTTCTACAACGCTGGATTTATCGTCTAACCAGTTCTCGGGTGAGATTCCTGTTGATTTGGCAAACTGCACATACTTAAATGTGCTCAAGTTAGACAACAATAAGCTGACAGGCCAAATTCCACCTCAACTTGGTTCGTTGACACGCATTAAGGATTTCAGTGTTACCAACAACAGATTGATAGGACCAGTCCCACATTTTGGAGACTATTCCATTCCGGCAGATAATTACGCAAATAATGAAGGACTTTGCGGAGCTCCATTGCCGGATTGCCATGTCAAGAGACCATAGCCATCGAGATTTGTTCCTCACGGGGTTTGTCACAGGTTGGGCCATCTTTTTCTTGCTCACTTTATTTATTTGCCTCTTGGAATTCCCTATGCAGCAGCAGCAGCAGCTATAGGAAAGAATGTGAGGGAGAACGATGCAAGTATATGTCCTGAGCAAGAGCATACTGGGAACAAAGACATGGTAAGGATTTGTTACCTAACTTTATTTCCTTATACTGCTACCATATTTTCGAGATAAGCAGGTGTTGACTTAATCTCTTCATCCTTCACCTTACAATTCTCTAACCACCTCTGGTGCTGGATTTTGGCCCTTCGTCGGCCTCCACCCAACAATTTTGTTTTTTTTATTTTTATTATGTTTTGCTGCATATGCATATAAAATTTTGTATTTTATTAAGTTTATATACCTCCTTATTTTTCTTAGCTTATTCTGAGTTTATATTTATTCTATTCAATTTTATATATCAGATTCTTGAAGCTTGAATTTGTAGCCAGATTTATGATGTTATGATAAGTGCATAATGCAACATCAATTTTATTGCTCTATTCTAATGTTTGGGTTTGGTGTGGATTTTGTTTTGTTATGCTAGGAAGAGTTTTTCTACAATGGTTCTATACCCTCCATATACTGGTTGGCTTCTGCCATCTAAATTAGCGCCCACGACAGAGAATTTTTTTGTTTTTTTTGGACGTTATCGATGTTGCGCTCTCATTTGAGATTTTCTATGATCTTGTGTTGCTGAGCTTATCGCCATTCATATTATATTTTTTATGCTTCTCTCTCTATTGCTTTCTCCCAATGTTGATATGCCTTTAATATCTCTTGTTTTTATATGTATGGTAACTATGCTCCGATATGCAGTCTCTGCTTTTTTTTTTATATGTCCTTTTTTATCACTTCTGTTATCACTAAAGCATGCGCTATATCAAGCCTTTATTATGTCTCCTTTCTGTAGATGTATATATTTCAGTTTTCTTTTGGTTAGCTAAGTCCTGCTCCTGGCTTCGGATTTAGCATCTGTGCTTTTTTTTTTTTTAGTTAATGTGGTGTCTTATGATATGCTCTCCTCAAAATCGTACTTTTATTTTTTTGGTTTCCATTATATTCGATGCCTTTTATAGAATATCGATGAGATTCTGAATCATTTTCTATCTTCTTTTTTTTTTTATCGTTTTTTTAATTTCCCAATCGACATTCCGCTCGTTTCTAGCATGGAATCTATCCTTGTTGAATTATGGAGACAATTTGTCTAGCATTTTCACCTTTTATAGATTGTTATCTCCTTTGGGATATGTGCTTCTTCAGCTCATTTACAGGAAGGAAAGCCTATGACTATTTGAGCTGCTCTATTTTGTCTTGATTTTTATCGATTTTTTGTTCCCAATCTAGCCTACAGCAAACTAAGCCATTCAAATAGATGAATGGTATTTCTTACATCATAGAGATTGATTTGTTATGTACCTCTTACATTTCTTGAAATAGCCAATTAATTGGTGTTAATATATTTTCTAGGTCCAATCAATAGGTTCCCTATATCAATGCCTTCAAGACATGAATCACTCTCATCCATTCACAGCCATGGGTGAACTACAGATCTTTTCTGAACATTCAATGATTGCACTTAGAATTGAGTCTAGCTATATACTTCATTTTTTTTTATGAGTTTTTTTATTATGTATTGTTCTTTATTTTGGTAGTGGTTGTTTATTTATATGTCTGTTATATTCTATCTTTATTATTTTGTAATTTAGATTAACATACTGTATTATCTATAATCTTATTAATAGGAATCAACTATGGTCTTTTTTATGGTCAATCTAGAACATTTTCTAATTTTTTATTGTTTTTTATTTTTATTATTTTTTTTTTTTGTTGTTTTTTTTTTTTTTTTTTTATTTTTTATTGTTTTTCTTATTTTTTATTTATATGTTTTGTTTTTTTTTTTTGTTATTTTATATTTTTTTTTTATATTTATTATTTATAAAAGTTATTATTAATCCTCTCTATTTCATTTTTGTTTTGTTCCCGCCCAAACTTGCTAGCAAAACTGTAATTTCTCTTGTTATTCAAACTAAAATAGAAAATTAAATAAAATCTCAATAATGTTCCATATCACGTATATAACTAATTGCGTAACATCATCTAATTTTGGTAGTATTTTTTCTTATATTCATTATTATTTATTTTTATTAGTTGATGCATTTTTTACTTATTTATATAATGATTTTTTTTAATACTGACTATGTAGCTATATTTAATCATGACTATATCTGTTATGACTCCAATTGTTTATTATTGCCCCCGGATATTTCTCTCATGAAGCTTGCCCAAGCTATAGACTCAATTGTATATTTTTTTTGTAGTTTCGCCTATAGAGAAAGGATTTATTCTCCATTAAAATCTTTATGAGATTTTTGGAATGTTTCACGTATCAAGATGTATTTGTTTGTCATATTTTTCTTTTCTTTCTGTAGTTCAATCTTAGCTTTATATGTTATTTTTATCCTGTTTTGCTCTTGATATTTCTTCCATTTCTGACATACTTCAGGAGCTATTAGATCGGATTTTCCGGCGTTTTGTGTCTGTTTCTTTTTTATTATTGAATCGTTTTGTCTCATGAAAATCTAGGTGGGGATTCTTCATAATATTTATCTTTTTTTTTTTTTTTGTTTTTTAAGAGAGTTGCATACTTCACGATTTTAAATGCTTATTTTGGTTTTATTTTGCCCTTTCTAGAACTCGTCCGGCTTTGTGATATGAAATTGGGAAATATATTATGCTATTTCCTATTTAATTCTTTGTTTCTTTTTTTTTTTTCCGTTTATTACTGTAAATAATAAATCGCAAAATAAAACTATTATTGTACTTCCTAAGTTTATGAAGACTAGCTGCTATTTTTGTTATACCATAGTTGTAGCATGTTGCGTAAGTTACTGTAAGCTTCAAAGAAGAGCAAATTGTATTGTCATAAATAAGTTTCTGATTGGATTTAGTTTAATTTTCTTATTTTTTTTTATATCTACATATAAAATGCATACTCATTTTGTTTTGTTTATTTATTGGAATTCATACTTTATGTTTGTTTCTTACTTAGTTAAAGAATAAAAGAAAAAGACAATCTTTTCTAGGTTACAAATTGTTTTTTTGTTATTATTGAAATCATTTCATCTTTGAAAGTTGCTGGATTATTTAAACAGTTTTCGTTTGGTAAGTTTCATTTACAATTTTAATCTACATCTGATTTTTTTTTTTTAACATGTTTGACGTTATTGGTAGGGTCGTTGAGATATACTCCCCATTGGATAAGATCATTGCCAAGAAAGCCTTCTTTAACTTATTGATTTTATAATTGTACATGGATACAAAGTAAATTATCTAATTTTGTTATTTCGATTGTATTTGGTATATGTATTTTTTATTAAGTAGTTAGTTGTTTATAGGACAATCAATTGAAGGCTACAGTGTGAGATCACAACATATACCAAGACTTGAAACTTTTTATTTTTTTTTTTATTTTTTTTTTTTATTTTTAATTTTGACCTTGCAAATCCTATGGTTGTCTTATGCAATTGTGAGGAGTTAAGAATGATACAAATAGTTAATCTAAACACAAGTGTTTTAACTTTTCTTATATTGAAAGTGTTTGAATAAGCAAGTAATGAATGTTCTTTTTATTAGTTAGCCCGGTTATATCAAGATATGGTAACTATGATACACAGCTCCTTTTCAATCAGGATTTCTGGAAAAGTAAACTTATTATGTCTTTAATCATTATCATAATGTTTTTACCATTTTGTTGTACATAGTTTTTTATGATTGTCATTTTTTTTTTTTCAGTTTACGCGGTGATTAGACCCCTCTCAGAAACATTATTGTTATTTATGAGATGATTCGAGATAAACAGTACAATAAAACATTTTTTAATTGATGCCAATGACATCAAATTTCTAATCATCTTTGCCACTTTTTAAAATGATTTATTAGTATAAATTGTCACAATTTAAAATGTATTTGTTTATGTTAATAAATAATATAGCTTAAAAATAATACATAAAAATTCAAAGGATAAGCAAAGTATAATCTAAAGTTATAAAATAAAGTCAAAGTGTACATGTTGCAATACGGATGAGACATTGTAATAGTCAGTGCATCCATAATAAAAGCCTCATTTAAACTAATTATTCTTTCTGTATCTCACATGATTAAAAAGTTTAATACGGCATATTTTTATATATAGCGTATATGTTAGTGGTATTATGTACCGTATATGTTATTATATATAATATATATATAAGTTAATTAATACATGGTATGCTAAATTGATAAACTAATTATTATCGATTTAGGATCAAAGACTCCCTTATATGATTTTAGACCTCAAAATTTTACTTCCAAATATATTAAACAATATAATCACTACATAATTACTATCTTATCATAAACAAATCATCACCTTATGGGCATGTGCACATACCATTATTATAACAACTGCCATTTTAGATTGAATTAATCTTTCATGACGTAGCTTCATTTTACCACTAATACTAAAGCTTATTGTAAGCAAATGGTAAAATGGGATATAACTCAAAATCTTGGTAATATTGCTTTCCATATTCTACGTATTTAACGTAAATAACATAATACCATATATAAAAAGACATATTTATTATATCTATAATATAATAGTATTTGTAACAATGTTCCAAATTTACCATTTTTTTTTACGGCAGGTTATCAATACCTTGTATAAAAGATATAATAATTAGGTTAAATAACATCATTTTAGCAAATGCTAATATTATTATGGTATTACTGTGTATAAATTTTTAAATGTATTTATCACCAAACTAATTTAATATAACTTATCTGTAAGCAATGTAAAATAGAAATTAACAAATTCTGGTAATATTGTTTCTAAATTCAATGCTCTCCACGACTAACATAATACCCTATTATAACAATTATTAAACAATATAATATAACCAATTCATGTAATATATGGTTACAACCACTAACGGTCAAAGTCTATGACTATATAATTAAACAAAATCATGTATTTACTGATTCCGCCCCCAAACAGATAGTCAAATAGAAAGTAAACTAAAAAAAAAGCAATAAAAAAGGAACATAATATTCATAATAATATTCTACATCATCAATTAAAATATAATGGAAATTAGTAATTGAAAAAATAATGAATATTAATAATTACTAATAAATTAAAATGAAAAAAAAGAATTGATGTTAGGTTAATTGAAAAAAGAATATGAATGTTAATAATTGCTGAAAAATAAAAATGACCAATAATTAACTAGAATGGAAAAAGCAAAACTGCGCTCAAATCAATTCATTTTAATTTTTCACATAATATCATACACCAATACATCAAATCACAATTAGCATAAATCTTTCACAATTTTAAACAGACAAAAGAAATTAAAAATGAACAAGAATATTTTTAAAATAATGATTCTATATCATCCATAAAAGTAAATAAAAATGAAAAGGAAATATGTTAGAAATAATAATATTCTACATCTTCAATAGTTAAAGATAAATTAAAATCAACGAAAATTAAAATGAAACAGAAAATTTCAATAATAATATTGTACATCATCAATAAAAATGGACGAAATTGAATAAAAATATCACTACATCTGGATATTCTAATTGCTAATGACGAAAATAGAAAAGAATAATTGGTTGAAAGATGAATAGACATACAATTGATCTGAATAATTATAAAAGAAATGAATAGCTAAATATGACTTGCAAATAAAAAAGTTATCCGATAATTGATTAATATTGAAAAAAAAATAGTAGTGTATAGACACTTAAATTGATAAAATATGATGATTATCATTTAAGTAGTAGTTTAGATCTTCCACTAACAGGCAAGGCGACTGTAGGCGGCTGTTTACTGGCATGAAGATGGAGCCTATGTCCGTGGCAGCTAACGCGCCATACCGACCTGCACTATGCACCACTTGGTCATCGCCAGAGGCTTTGGCGTGCAAGGAAGTGTATCATGGTTAAAGGATCGAGCTGTGAACGAATATTGATTCTACACGGATGGTTTGATACAACAACGCTACCTAGCATCATCAACTACTGCGCCGTTTCGCTCTTATGCTGGCTATGCTATATGAGCCTGCAGCAAAATTGCCGTTTATTATTCATCATTTTTTAATATTATTCTAGATCGACAATATTTTAGCTCACTTTAGCACTACGCTTATCAGCAACCTGATACTATGTACTGGGATACCACCCGACCAGACATTATTTCCAGCATTTTTCTAATGAAGCCACCACAGAAATTTTCAAAATAAGTATATTTAAAATATTATGAATAATAGTTGTTTGTTCTAATTGTTAATTAGATAAATTGTAGTTATCTCAATTTGTTAATTAGAGTAATATTAAAAATTTAGCCGTAATCAAAACTCTCTATCCTACAGCATAAATAGGCATTTCATTCTATGTAATCACAAGAATCCTAGGAAAAATGATGTAAACATCTAGAAAAATATTATTCAGGATCAACAATAAAAATGTGATACTGAAGTAGAAAGTCCTTCCTCATAAATGATCATGCATGCCTATTGATCCAAACCCTCATTGAAGATCAAGCCATTTGAACCCGGAGGCCCTTCAAGAAGAACAAGCTATATATACAAGCCCTTCTTGAAGATCAAGCCACTTGAAACCCGTGAGGCCTTCAATGGTGGAGTTCAAGGCTCAAATGAAGAATCAGAGGATTACCAGAGACTTGTACCCACACCGCATTATTTTGACATGTAACAAATTTTGAATGTATTTAAATTTATATCAAATTTTCTTTGTTCACAAATTGGCACGCCCAGTGGACAACTCTGCCCTCCATCTCTCATAGGCACCTTCAACCGGTATGGGGCAAACCCTGTACGAAATTGAAATGGAGGAAGCTAAATGATACTCCCTTGCACGAGTTAAAACGACTCTTATATCAGACTCCTTGGCACGAGTTAAACGCCTATATCTTCAAGACTTGGCACGAGTTGAAACACCTTATATCTTTAATTGTAGTGTCGAGACTTTCTTGCACTACATACTTTCGAGTGTTATATGCTCTCAAGTGGCATGTACAGCAGTCTCGATGGCAGTTTTAGACACTTAAATTTGATAAATATTGATATTTCAATGTAATAATTAAAGATATTTATGGATAATATTTTATAGATCTAATTTTTAATTAGATAATATTGAAGTATTATCTAATTTGTTAATTAGATAATATCAAAAGAGATTTTGAGCTTTTATCAAAACTGTGCTACCACAGCTAGAAATTAGGATTCATTATTTAATACACAAATCCTTAGAAAGGATGTAAACATCTAAATATATTATTCAGTAGCACAATAAAAATTGATAGCTGAAGTAAGTCCTTCCGTCCATAAGGATCATCGTATGCCTATTGATCCAACCTCATTGAAGATCAAGCCATTTGAACCCGAGCCCTTCAAGAAGAAACTAATATACAACCCTCTTGAAGATCAAGGCCACTATGAACCCGAGGCCTGTCAATGGTGAGTTTCAAGCAATCAAATGAAGAATCAGAGGATGTGTTATCCAATAAATATTCTTTGTCTTCTATTTCTATCTCTCTTATTGATTTTTTTTTTATTCTGTAGATCCGGAGAAGGATGTGAGGGAGTTTTGCGCGGCGGCGAGCGAGCGAGGAGGCGGAGGCGAGGGAGAGAAGAGAGAGAGGAGGCGGAGAGAGACTATAAATTTTTACGAAATATTCAGAAATTAATTCTACATCAAAATAGTAAAGAATATTTAAACAAATTAAAAGATAAATTAAAAAAGAACGGAAATATTCCAATAATGAAGATTAACATCATCAAATAAAAATGAAACGAAAAATTAAGTAAAAATATCACATCTAATTGATTAATGGGATAAATAATATAAAAGAATATGTGAAGAATTTGATATATTTAATACTAAATATAAAAGGATCGCTAATTGATAAAACTCTACCCATTATATATTTTCTTCGAGTCACATATCCTGGATGGACGAAGGTGTGCTCTATACGATGGATGGACCTAATGATTGCCGATGCTGACTACCAAGCGCTACAAAAGAGTTCAATAATTGTAAATTACAATCGTGATAGTATTTTGTTTAAAAAATAATACAGATAGCAATTCTGCATAGAACTGAGTCTAGAGATTACGAAACACATTTGCCTAATTATTATAAAAAGAATACTAAAACAAACCCAACACGCTAAATTAACCCGAAAAAAGATAATCACCAAGCCGGCATAGGAAATCAAAAGAAGAAAAACACCAAAGTCTGAATTGCACTGATAAGATCAGAAAAGAAACCAACACCATCATTCCAAGAACATGCAGTTAAGGTATAGGAATAAGGTTATAAAAAATTGAATAATATTTAAA
>VALG01001545.1:0-14874 GCA_009835305.1 Ipomoea purpurea
TACAGCCATTGAAAGCAGCAAGAAGAAACTTCTGCCGGGAGACAAAATGTAAGAATGTGAACGCCATTTTCCTACATCACATACAGAGCTTGACTGCCACCTTCCACGAAACAAAATAGGAGTTGAATATGAAGGGAATAGCTCATCAAATATAGTACCTATAACACTAAATAACAAGCTCTACATATAAATAAATCACAAGGAATATCGATCACACCACACATTCATCAAGAAATAACATTTATGCAAGGAAAGGATAGGTTTGCTGGACCCATAGGGGTTACCTTCTTAGCTTTAGCAGACCATCCAAACCCTCCAATATCACTCTGCAGTCCTTCTCAAAATGGATCTTCATCTCAAACCCAAACCCAGACCACACAAGGAAAAAAGGCTTAGATGAATACGAGTTTGCAAAACAAGAAATAAAGACCTATAAATCAACCTACCCTCTCTCTCTGTAGGTATCCTTATCCGCTCCTAAGGTATGGTGATACGAGGAAATCCGACGAAATCTTGTTAGTCCACTCTTGGAGGGTAGGAGAAGGGAACATGCGTGAGAGAGTAGAGTATTGAATGCTGAATGTTTAAGAAGTGTGGTGGATAAGGTTGGGCCAAGTTCTTAAAAGGGGTTATTCCGTCATTATGTGCTCCACTAGTGTAGCTCTTCTCGTGTGCTCTCGCTCTTGCTCTCCTCAGCTTAGAAAATCTGAATCTGATCAACTCTCTCTCGCTTTCCTAGAGACTGCAGTTTTTCTCGTATCAGAGAAATAGGCATGGAGAGCAGGAGAAGATTTGCCGATTGGACTTGTTTTTCACACATGCATGCCTCAGGCAAGGTCCAATGTACAGAGAGAGACAATTGATTACTAGCAAGAACAATTACAATGCCTGGAAGTACTCGTATTCCTAATACATATGGCACATCAGAATGTAACACTGGAGAATGTTACAGAGAAGGAGGGAATTGGTGTCCCTCAAGACAGATATTTCTATCGGTACACGCTTAATCTAGAAGATTGGATCAAGCGCGGCTTAATTTTGACACTATCTTAGAAGTATTCTGAAGGGTTTCCTCTGTAGGGAGAGGTACTATATCGAAGAGACGGAGCACTGAAGCGAGGAGGAGTAACCAGCTATGTGAGGTGTGTAGGGAGTTTCAGTGTGTTTGGCATATCTACATCCGAGAAGAGTGTACTTTGTTGCGCTTGTGTTCTGGAGAGTTGAATTCTCGGTTAGACGAGGTGGCCATTGTGAATACTTTCTGGCGTAGATCTCTACGACCAATAAAGACAAATTTTATAGCTTTGTGTATACTCTTTGATTGCGATAATGGCATGTCAGATATATTAGTAATGTGGTCGTTCTTCTTTACTGTCTGTAATGTGATTATAACAGAAATCTTAGAGAAAGTCGAAGGTCGTTGTGTAATGCTATACGTATGAAATCACTCGATGGATGTCTGCATCTGTTATCATCTACGGTCTCGTGATATGCTCTCAATTATGTTCCTGATTATTTCGCGCCAAGCGACTTCATTTTATACATTCGTGAATCTATGTC
Organism: Ipomoea purpurea; assembly: GCA_009835305.1. Lineage (NCBI taxonomy): Eukaryota > Viridiplantae > Streptophyta > Magnoliopsida > Solanales > Convolvulaceae > Ipomoea > Ipomoea purpurea. The sequence continues at coordinate 1,561 of VALG01001545.1, forward strand.
AGGGTCATGCCACTAGAAATTTTTTTTTCGAGTGCGGTTGTTCTGTGTGGCGCGTAGGGATCGATATTATTTGCGAAAGTGGCAATGGTTTTAACTATACCTTGAGATGCACATGACTTGATTTCCCCGTCCAAGAAGTTCAATTTTTCTTCCTATGATAGCCACAAAGATTATGGATGTCTGTATGCTTTCAACTGGCACGGAAATTCGCATAATAGATGTGTAAGGGGTGTCGATTAGATTTCCTTGGAATATCCTACAAACGCCTTCTCCTTTTGTCTGCTATAGTTCGCTCATTGAGATAATCTTTCTCCATTTTTTGGTGGCTTCGCTTTGCTTCCGCTGACATGGCCACTTCAATTTAAATGTGAATTCATTTTTCGGTGTTCATCTGGTATAACGGTAGCGGAAAATTCGCAGGATTTATGCAGTACGAGCATCATTGATAAATTTACTTACAGAAATACGCGAATTTATTCTTGCCCGAGTGATATCGTTAAACGACGATCAATTCTTGCCCTTGCCCCACACACAACAAAAGCATTGACGCGCATCCTCGCTCCGACACCTAGTGTAGTATGGCGGGCGGAGGCCGGGGGGGGGGGTGGCCGCGGAGCGAGGACAGGGTTGGAACCTCGAAGCTAAACTCGCAGACGGTGAGGCTATCATCATAGCCTATTCTAAGCAAACCAAAATCAACCGCTAGAGAGACACGACTGATAGAACGCGCAGGTATGTGGCATGAAGTTCCCATACGCTTATATTGCACGTTGTTTGTTTCTACATTATCGCTTTGTTGGTAATCTTCAGTTGTTTAGTTGTATTGTTGGTATTCTACAAAACTCTGTTGAATTTTTGCGGTTCCGGTTGATGTCTGTCCTAGGCTCTAAAGATTCAGCATACTTTGATTCAGACAGCTCCATTTCAAGTTTGCAAGAAACCGGTGAGTTGACGTAATGTGTAGGATAGTCTTGATCTGTCTACGTCGATAGTTTCAATGCATAGTCAGATCTTGAGTAACAAACCTATTTCTAGCACATTCTTGTCTCATGAACCTGTACTCGGTTAGTTGCGGCCGAATGGGTGATCAAAGACTTCTGAGTCTATGAGTACATGCCGTTAGGAGTCTTTTGGAAGTATCACTCTTCACGGTACTACATTCGCTTTTCTAGGTTGCGTCCCCCGAGCGTTACGGTCACGCATTTACTTCTAACGCATTTTTGTTTTGTTCTATACTGTTCTTATTCCCCGCAGAATCTGACACCGGGAAAAAACAGCTCATGGAATACAAGAATGAAAAATTGTGCTGCGGGGCTGGCAAAGGATTGTGGAGTCATTTACATGACAAAGCTACGCCACCAGTGAATATAACTGTGATTTAAAATGCTCCGAACATATTTGCTTGCGAGGGTTATTTACCCTAATGTTGTCTGATTTTGGGCGGCCAACGTTGGGGCCTGTAGGAGAACAATACGCATAGTGTCCTACCAGGGTTATGGGTACTTATGGATATTGCGCTGCCCTGGGGGGGGTTCACTAAAACGCTAACGGAGGATAAAATATCATGGAGACATATTTTGAAGAAGACAGTGGATCATGTATGACTGTAGTTATAGGTCAGAAATGTTTACAGCGTTTCGGGGTTTTTAGATTACATATATTTGGGATATCATCACACAGGAAAATGGAGGCATAAAGCAAACTTCCGGTATGAACTCTCGAACAGTCTTGTGAGAGCAGCAACCTCATGTTGCTTTCTACAATGTGGTGTCATTATCTTCCTATATCTATTTGTCGTTAAGTTGTATCCATACTCGATCTTACATACGTATATGTTATTTGTTTAGCATAATTTCAATTCTTCGTGTTTGTAGAATACAGATCTTCGTCATAGGGCCTTATATTAGGATCAATTATTTTTCATCCTCTCGATTCATTGGATAAATGATACATTCTGGCGTAGTATTTGTTGCGGGTGTCGAGGGACCAAATGCGGCACACAGCCAGTGTTGCAAAAATCGCGCCTAGGCGCTAGGCGCTAGGCGGGGCAAATATCTAGGTGCTGGCGTTTTGGTTATTTATTCGACAATCATACATGTGCAGGCCTGCTCTTATGGCTCTTCTATATGCGCTTTTTTTTCCTGCATCTTCCTAAGCTACGGACATCTAGACAAGGTCTCAAGGCGCCTTATGGCAATAAATGTCATTGTTCTAACGCAGAGATCCCGCAGGGTGCTTTTGAGCAAGATTTTTTTCAAACCTTGCCGTCACCGGAGTCCTATACAAACCAGAACGATGATGAAAATGCACTTGGGGTAAACATTCACAGGTACACCTGCCTTTTGTGTATTTACAGTTGAGTTAAGTTGCTGGAGTTAATTTTATATTCAATTCCAAGAAATAGTTAATATCATATACCAACCTTTCAACTTCATTTAGCTGCAATTGTTGGGTTGTTCCCTTGAATGATAAACTTAAGATACTTACTTAGATCTCATTGCCAAGTCTTTCAGCTGTGATTTCATTACACTGTGTCTGCTTTAATCTCCTCTTTGTAATCAATGATCAAAATTTGGTTCCTTTGTAACTGTCTCACTGTTTCACATTAGAATATGGATGCAGAGTCCAGATTCAAGTTCACATTAACACTATTCTAAGTTAATTCATAATCTTATTTTACACTTAAAATTCAATATCCTTGTACAGTCTACACATTTATCCAATGTCCACTCTCTTTAACTGGACAGTGTTTTAATATGGACTTTTATGCAGGCTGAGTAAAAATACTTATGATAATGCATGCTCTAATGTTTCGGGTCTCCACTCACAATAGGTATTGACTAACCACTAAATTTTTAACTTTTTAATGAGTTAAACATTTATGTGCTGAATATCTCATGTTAAATATAATAGATGGTTAAACAACCTATCAATAAGTATGTGACTTACCTCTCACAATATTTATTGTTGAATCATTGCCATCACCAACCTTCATAGTACTAAGGGTGCAACCGGGCTTTCAGCGTCATCTTCCAAATTCCCTAGGAAAAAAAAATATTAGTTTAGTACCTAGTATTACCATAGACCTTCTCCTGAGAAGAATAGTTCTCAACTACTCGACCAAAAGAAATTTAGTAAGAAAAAAGTAATCCAAATTGGAGAATGTGAACTTGTGATTATTTGCTAGATACAAAAATCAAAATTTGAAATCTGAAAAAAAATGCAAACAAAATACATTAAATAAAAGAACTTACCAATAAGTTCTTTCCCATTAATCGTGGATTTACCTTCAAACTGTGCAATGGTCTCAAAACTATACATATGCCATATAAACTACTGAAATATTCATTAGAACAGAAAATTGACTAGAGGATTTATATAAATACTAAAATATTTATTATTCTCAGATGATTCAACAATTTAAAACTTTGTCAAACAAAACATGTCATAGGGAAATTTAGACTTTTTGGTACTGTTTCACATCGAGAATAGCTAAACTGTGACCATAAAAATTTGTTCTTTGCTCATCTTATTAAAAAAATTTACATGTTATCCATTTGAATGAGCTATTGTCTGATCCTTCTCATCTAAATCTTGATAATGCACATCTGCATTTTTCTCAGGCTAGAAGATTACCGTCGACATCGTGGAATCTCTCGACATTTCACATCTCACGCCACTATGTCTCTAATTTCGTTGTTTTCATTGGTGAATATCTCACTCTGCATGTGAAGTGTTTGTATTGAATTTGTATTGTATATAATTGCGTGTGGATCTGATCTGATAAGACTCCTTTTATAAGGCCATGGTTTAGAATTATTTCTCTGAAGGGTGTATCTTCATTAATGCAGACGTTCGGATTATCCAATGGAACAACTGTTTAATACGAAAATAAATCCTCCAATTGCGAAGAGTCTCCAATTTACAAATCAGCCGCCCAAAGTTAATAACAATAAACACGTAGAATTGAATAGGCTAACCCAAAACGCACAGTATTTGTTAAGCGGGAATTAGAGCCATAAATTTTGGCCAGACCATGCTGCTTTATTATAGTTAAGATAAGATAAGATATAAACAAATAATATAAACTCCTATATTTATTAAACATTTTTCCCAAGTAAATGTGTAAAAATATAAATTCAAGTTTGCTATTTGTCTTTTTATTAATTCCTTTTGTATCCTTATTTTATTGTTATAGATTTTTACATATTTTGTTAAATATACATAAACATAAAATTTGAATAATTAAAAATAAATTATACCGTTTGAAAGATCTTATCAAGGCGATTAAACCAAGTCTAATATTATATATACATTAATTAAAAGAAAAAAATTTCAATTTTGGTCATATGACTATAGGGGTTTTGTTAATTTTAGCACATGACTTTCAAAAGTGTCAATTTAGTAACTTGAGTATGTAATTTTTGTCAATTTTGGTCACTCCGACCAAATTACCGATCAAATTTTGCCGGAAAAAGACAATTTTATACAGACTTTCTCTAATAATATATATTATATATTATATATTAGGGTCTTAATTAAGTGGTGCAAAGTTGACTAGCCTTATTAAGTAGTTTGTGTAACATTTTCCATTATGTCACTATTAAGTGGTGGAAATTTAATATGTTATTTATGACCATTATGTTTGTGGTTTGAAAACCGGATTAACGCTTTCCGTTACAAAGCCTATATTGATGGCATATAAGGCTATATAAGTTTAGGTCCTGCCACTGCTCCGGGATACCTGAAATACACCATCTATATTGTCCGGAGATCAAGTGGGAGACATCGTCACTTTGTTACTCTATGAAAGTTGGTACTACCATTTGGACATCAACACAAGAATACTAGTTACAATAGAATATCATGCTATTCACAGGAAATTCAATTAAGGTATCAACTATGGCTGGAGGTACGCTTGATCCTATTGCTTCCGTTACAAATTTTAGATCATTGCAAGCATTTGATTGTATATTTAGTCTAACATTTGGTATCAGAGCCTCCTATCAATCTCTGCTTAGTTGAATGAATTGCATGATATACATATTTTAGATCTAGTATATGTGCTTTCCTTTTACGAAATATTGCAGTTGGGATACATAAAGAATGCTGATTTGTTATGCTACAAGAAGTACTATCCTAAATTGTGATGGATGTGTTCCTTTTAAATGAAATTAAAGGTTATTTTTGAAATAATCTCTACGGAACATTGTATACAATTTATATATCTTGTACAAAGTTTTTCCATCATTCATGGGGAAGGATTTAGTAGGAATGCATATGAAGTTACTAATTTCTAATTTGTTAAATACATATCAAATATGTATTTATTTGAGATACATGCTTCCCGTACGTATATTTATTTATTAAAAAAAAACATACCTTCCATTTTATGAATGCTGGAATTGTTTGTGTTGTTTGACTTGCCGGATCTATCCACCATCGGAGCTACTCAATGAGTGCCTTTAGGAGCAGTGATGCAGTCTAACAGCGCCATGGGAGCTGTGACACGGTGATTAGATGAGGAAGGTGTTGGCCATGGTGGTGGTCATCACCGTCTATGTTTTACAAAGAAAGACGCGGACCATGCGTCCGTGCGTCATTAAGTCACCCGGACACCGTTGGATGCTATTCAACGACTTCCATGGTTGAATGCCGATCTAGATGTTTCCTTCTGCGGCTACTGTTTCTTCTTCTTCTTCGCCGCTGCAAATTAAGTTAGGCGGCGCTGGTTCTGGTTTTGAACGGCACATATAGAAGACGTTGGAGCTGTGGTTGCGAGCGTTGGTTCTCTGTCAGATCCGGCGGGTGGCGGCGTCTCCTCGTCGGCTAGGAGGAGATGGAGGGTCGCTGGTGTATCCTCTATTTTCGACAATAGCGTAATAAGCACCGTGGGGCGCTGTGCGGCGGCGACTGGCCGTTTATTGTCCAGAAAGGTTGGCTGCCATTGATTTCGCTATTACAAGGGGAGGAATGAGGTTGTGTGGCTTCCAAGCGGCAGCAAAATATACGCGTGAGGAAGATGATGCGGCGTTTCATCATAGGGTGGCTTCCGGTGTTGCCGGTGTGTACATTGCAGTAGATGAAAACGCATGGAGACGCCCCTGTGTTTGCCTGGTCTGCAGTGCTTTGGCTGGGCATCGTCATGGAGAAGGCGAGTAAGTATGATGAAGAGAGTTGTGCGTTAATTCTTTGGGCATCAAATTATCATAAGGTTTTTTATTTTAAAATTGTGCAAGTTTTGAAAAAATTTTAATTACTTCATTTTATTACCATTGAATTTTAATAATTTGTTTTATTTGTTATGTAATGGTAATTGAGTAATTATGGATGCAGTTGAGCAATATATTGGTTTTTTGAAAAATTTTTTGTCCCATCTTCATAATTTGTCCATACCAATACTTTGTGCTAAAATGTGAATGCTTTTTACGAATTGGCTCATATTACAGTGTTTGGTACCACTCAATTCTATGGTAAAGGGTAAAATCTGATATACTTTTGTACTAATTGGTTATGAATTTGGAAATGATAACCGCTTATGTGGAGATGGCCTTTGGGATTATTGGGTTAGCGCTGGTAAAATGTGTTGGGCTATGCATACCCCGACATCAGATAGCGTGCAAGCTAAGCCAAAAAAAAAAAACGGAAGGTGTAAGTCAAAAATTTTAGCAAGCACACCGCATGAAATATTTTAATAAAAGCATTTTAAATATCATGTTATTAAGAGTTGAAAAATGTTGTTTATTTATATTTATTCAACACCCCTTATGTTTTTTGCAATTCCCTTCATTAAGCTTTTTACAATTTTCCGAAAATGTTCATTAAAAGGGCTTGCGGTGCAACGTTGTTAGCAATGTTTTTTCATGTTAAGACTCCTAAATTTGTCCATAAATGATTATGACCCGATCCTCATTAATGGTTTTGGTCATGGTCGAATGTTCATAAAGTCTTGGCAGACCTTTTGGCCCGGATGAATGATCAATGAAGGTGTTTAGTTATGAGAGGGGTGGTGAGTTAAATGAACACCACACCTTGTTGGAAAAAGATGCATAATGTTGGGTTATGTGACAATTGTGGTATTGTTCTTTCTTTTTTCCCAGTTTATGGACAATCGGAATCCCTACATCCCTTCCCTCGCATCAACCTCGCACTCCCTGCTTAAACTTAATATTATCCCAGCAGAAATATAACCTTACTCGATTATTTCTGCTTTGCTATGTATAAGATATTTTATGGTTAATAATGATAATATAGACCTATGAATTGTGATTAAATAAGAGGGTAGATAATGTATTACTATAATAGAATAAGAGTATTTGTGTCGGTACAAAAATTACGGATTAAGAAAAATTTTAAAACATTGTATCCGTTTATTGATCGGTTTATTGGTAGAGAATTACAGTAAAAAGGATTATCGAGTTTATGACTGAGAACTCCAATAAGTCAGAACAACCTGTTAATCCAATGTATTATTTTTTTTGGATTGTGAATGCCATATTTGTTTGAGTATTGAATATTTGGATTTTATATTCACTGTTGTTTGAGTATGAATAATTTGATTTTTATATTCAATATTTTTGAGTTTGTTTATGCATATAATTAAATAAATGCATAATATTATTTTTTAAATTATGCAATTGGTTTTGTGAGAATTTAATTCGTAAATGTCAACATATCATATGATTTTTGATATGGTTAGAATTTACAATTTTAAGCTAGTTCTCATCAAGTTTACTATATGCATTGGATCATTTTGTATTGGGCCTACAAGTTAAAATTTTTTCAATAATTGAAAAGTTAAGGTTATTAAAATTCTTATTCAAATTTTATAATCCTTCAAGTTTTGATTTATTTGTATTTGAATAATAATTTTATAGTCATTTTAAATTGTTATTAATGATGTTACATTTTTTATTTTTGATATGAGCATATTGAATTTCACATATAATTGTTCACTAGCATAACATTATATTTTCTAGTTATTTAATTAATTATGTCTTTGGAATTGCATAAGTTAGGAATTATAATTCCTTGTTAAGGTGCCTTTTGTGCGTGGAATATATAAACGGTAGTGCATTATGTTGAAGCACCTTTAGACCGTTTAAAATGTTCACTTGAGATTAAAAGTCTTTTCCATCAGGCGAACTATTAAAGATTTGGAAAGATTGCTCGTTAGTGTGAGAAAAACATGACGGGTGAAAGTTTCTGGGGAAGGGCCAATGTGCTACTAGTTCCCTTGAAACATTACTCTGTCTAAGGAGTTGGTTATTTTTAATGAGGCTCCGTCCCAACCAACTTTCCCTGTGAGTACACTTGAATTGTTTATCATATTGTTGCATAATTGTTTTTAGCCTTTAAAGTTGATTTGATGCCTAAGATATTAAGAAAAAATAGTCTAGTGATCTTATAATTTTGATTAATTAAGTAGTAGCCACGGTATCTTTGATTAATTGGAAATTTTGTGAGATCACATACAGTCATAGACGTATTGATTGTGATTAATTATATGATATAATAAAATTTAGCCCACAGACAATTTTGTTATGTTTATATAATTAATTAGGGTAAAAACCAAACTATGATCATAATTTAGCCCACAGGCAAATTATGCATCAGAATATAGTTTTGGTGGAGTTTTATCATTACAGATATGAATGTCAATTTATTTAACATATGGTTATAATATAAATAAATTGGCATCTTCTATCATAAAGTTATGATATATGTACATATTCAAAAGTATTTTTTATGTGTACATTTTGTGTATTAGTCTAGTTTCTTTTATGTGTATTTATTAGCATGGAAAAATTAGATTAATAGCTTAGTACATTAATATTCTTTTGTGTACAAATATCAAGTGATCAATACAATTTCATAATTGAAATTATTAAGTTATTTTGATCACTTTGTGGACTAATTACATGAAAGTTTAATAAAATCTACCCACAGGAAATTTATTATTATCATGTAAATATAATAGTCAAGATAAAATATAAATCATATTCTTAAATTTACCCACAGAGGATTAAGAAAAGGAACATGGTTTGATAGTTTTATCATAAAGTTGTAGATGGATCTAATTGAATAAACTTTAGCCCACTGGCAAGTTTTATGTCACTAGATTCTTCTATTCCCTTTGATAATAATTTTATCATAAAGTTTTAGTTGAGTCTAATTGAACAAAACTTTAGCCCACAGGCAAGTTTTGTGTCACTAGATTCTTCTTTTTGATTATCATAAATCTCAGTTGAGTCTAATTGAATAAATCTTTAACCTACAGGCAATTATGTCACTGGATTCTCCTGTTTAAATTGATGACAAAATAAAATTTTATCATACCAATTTTAGAATTTATAACTTTAAAGGCCAGTTATAATTCTATATTATGTCACATGGGTTGCATTGGCAACACATGTATTTTGTTAACCTCCAAAACTTTAGTAACTTGAAATTGTTACTGTATGTGGCTTACTTGGTTTTTCAGCCCAACCACAGTAGAGTTTTTGAATTTAGACATGATATACTTTTGGATCCTTATATTGAATTGTACATATCTGCCAATTTTCAACTAAAGCAATTTAATTTGTTTAAGTAGTTGGAAATTGTGTCTGTTACATGTACATATTTAACATGTCCAACTATGGTGGGGAATTATAATCCTTGTTAAATTAGTTGGACTTGAGGATCATTAGTGTGTATATCATTTATGCTCAAGAATAACTTTATTAGTGGGAGTAATGGTTTGATCAATGGGAGTGATCATTTAAAAGATCAATAAGATGCTCATTTGATCAGTGAGAAGTGATCATTTGGAAAGATCATTAAGAGGATTGTCTCAGCTTCTAAAGATGTGCTAACCACTCAAGGATAAGACACCATGCCTTGTTATTATAAAATCAATAGTTCAATTTGTTGAACTAGCTACAAGTTGTGCAAGCATTATATTATATGAAAATGTTATTAAACATATCATTAATGTATATATTATTATACAAGGTGAACATTAAGTTATATGAGTGTAACACAGTATTCTATCGAGTTAGGAATTACTTTAAGACATTATTGGGAGTCTATTTCGCTCATCAAATTGTATCCTGGGACCAATAATGAATAATTAAAAAGTTCAAGTTCAATGATTGTAGAGACATTAAATAACATGCAAAGACTCTATGATGTTGGTTGGTTCTCCATTATAGATGAATCTTTGAGTGATTTTTTTGTATTTTATTCGTTTTTTAACAATATGTTTGTTGTTTACATAAAGTTTTTACCATTATATATAATCCTAATATCGTCATGCTCTCTTATTGACATGAAATGTTTGGCTTCTCTTCTCTTCTTTTGGAATCTTTTATTAAGGTTTGATCATGTTATAAAGTTCCGGTTTGTGGGCTGATAGAGCTCTTTTATGATATTTTGTTTATAATCTAGAGTCGTTGGATATAAGGATTACTCTTTAGAGGTATATTTCTTTGGCTATATGATTTGAATGATTATTTAGTAGTAGGTTGTAGGCTGACAATCGTTTAACTCTGTAAAACTGTAGCGTGTCAAGATACGATAATATTAAAGATAATGATTAGTCATGTAATATAAGTTAACATTGTCTTGATATATTTTTCATATTTGGTATGTACACTTGACTATCTTTTAATGGGCATGTTACTAAGAATTTTGAGGATCAATACAGGTACTATCTGAAGGCTTTTATTATTCTTGGACTTTATATTGTATCGTAGTTTATGTTTGTCACTTCTATGTATAAATTTAGATGGTTCTCCCACGTTATGCAATAATTTTATTGAGAAACATCCTAAGGTTGGACCAAGAATAAAACGTTTAAGGGTTATTATTCATAAAGAACCTGAGTTGGGAATCAAAAATGCATGTTGATGCATAGATGGTATTACTCACAACTTTAATTTTAAGAGACATACCACTATGATTCATGTTTTTATGATCTTATCAAACAAGAGGTTGTGTCCTATACTTGCACCATTGGTATAAATGTATTATTACTATTTAATATATGTAACAAAATGAAGTTGTCTAAGATATTAGGCCAAATTTACCATTACGCAATAATTCAGTTTTTAGATATACTACATTATGAATTCTAAGAAATGACTCATTAAAGTAATTTCTGACTCATAAGTTTATATACCATCTATAATTACTTATGTAGAAGAAGTTACATTGACTAATAAGTGGAAGGTACATACTTAAAACTTAAGGAGGGGTGATAAAACATATCTATCACGGGTTCATGTTTTTTGTTCTTTGAGTTAAACGTTGACCAAATTGATTGAATATATAATCTCATTGTTCCATTATGTCACCATAAAGTGGTGCAAATTAAGGGCATTTAAGAATTATGTTGTGCGTCTTGAAGACGTGATTGTAACGTCTTTCCTGTACAACCTATTAATGATGGCATAATAAAGCTTATTATAACGTTTTTGTCCCTGCCACTGTCTTCGGGAATAGCCTATGAAGATACATCCATCAAACCTGTGAGATCAAAGTTGTGAGTGACATCTCACATTGTTACTCTAGAAAGGGTACTACCATTTGGAATGCATACAACAAGAATACTAGATTACATACAAATGATCATGCATATCATCAAGGAAATTCCAATTATATTTAAGGTATCAAAACTATTTGCTTGAGTTATGTGCGTTTATCAACTATGCTTCCGCTACAAAATTTTTATATCTGAATTATTACAAACATTATTGATGTATTTATATCTACAGTATGATTATGAGTTGAAATATACTAGAAGTTGTTAGTTAATCAATTTCACTTCATTTGCCTAATATTATATTACCCTGGAGGTTATATTGTATGAATGCAGATATTCTGAGTGTATAATTATATAAGCACATCAGGTTAATAAGTACTGGCATATGCCAGTGACAGCACATTTTTATTTACTCCATCTGTGGTTCTTAAGTTCTATGTAATAGGTAAAATATTGAACTTACACAGATGCATCGTAAGAGGCTAAACAACAAGCAAGCGAACACAACTATGGTTGGAGATCAACACGTACTGCTTACTCCCGATTATACGAGGTCGCTTCCACTTATACTGAGTTAGGTTCCTTGTGTACTGTTCTTCTGTATCTAGATATAGATCTAAAACATTATTTGATATCAGAGCCTTTATAATTCTGCTGTGCCTAGTTGATGTATGTCTAAAAATCAACAGTAATTTTTCATGAATACAACTAAGTGTTCATATATATATATGCTTTATTTTTTACATTCGTTTTAATTTCTTTGTTTCAAAGAATAATTTGTAATGAATTTGAGGATGTTTGGAATTTAATTACGAGCACACAAGCACTAAAACCTTATTTAAATTTCTACTATATTACTGGAAAAGGAAGATGCGATCCAATAAGATGAAAGTCTAATTGGTTTAATACGACCGTACTGTGTTATGTGTGATTGCTTCAAATCATCCGTTAACCAAGTCGGGCTGCTCCAATGAGGTATAATATCTTCATAAAGATCCATTCAAACGATTATAATCTATGCGATCGTATCAATTAATGCGGATATATTAACACGGTTTCATGTGGTTAGGTATTATACATGAGAAGAGTCTCAGCTATCCATAGAACTTCATCATAGAGATGACAATACGATATAAAGCTAATTTTTCGATGGTTGCTGAATTATGGAGGCAAAACTTGGCTACACGAAGATCAATGCCTCTGTCGACAGATTGAATTAATTGTGCTATCAAGTGTTGTGCTAGTTGGTTTGCCTCGTGCTAGTGATCTTAGTTATTTTTTTGGAAATATAAATAGTAAGTTATGAGGACGCAGTATTTTTTTTATTCTGAGGTACTAATTAAACGATGTGGGTATCCTTCCAGACATAATATTTGATTAGTTTTTTTTCTAGTAGAATTAATTATCAATTTTCCTGTTATACTCCTTTTTAGCTTTCTTTCTATATTGTGAAAATATACATTGAAATTCTATATCTCACATGGTATTTGGGGCGGCGAAATTGCCTTCAAATCTTGTCCGGTCCAATTTCCAATTCACAATAATTATTGTTTGGAATTGGAAAACAAATTAGAATTTTATTCTTAAGAGTTTAAGTGGAGAAAGGCTCGGCAGATTTGTACCTAATAATTTTTAAAGGATTATGATTGTTTTTAGTGATTTTGTTTTTTCCTGATGTCGTTCAAGGCTGTTGGAATTTGTTTCTCCTCGATTGTCCTTTTTGCCGGAGTTGCATCTGCAACTCATTGCCCACTGTCTCTATACCTGTAGCAGGGTGTGCAGGATTG
>VALG01001547.1:0-16963 GCA_009835305.1 Ipomoea purpurea
TTTTTAACTTTCTCTATAGACTTTTTCCTCACTCTAACATACAAATCTTTCCTCTATTCTTATCAAGTTTTACAATAAGTTCTGTAAATTCATAAATACTCATATACGTTTTATTTTTATCTTTATATATATTATCGGTGCAAGTAAAAAATTTACACTGAGCATCAATACTTAGTTGCACTATAGTTCTAAGTAGTTGCACATATGTTAAGTAGTTGCACCTAGGTGTATGAATGTTTACGAGTTGTAAGTGATTTTACTTGCACTTCGATGCTCAATTATTTACGAAAATACCACCGCGTTTTTTTAAGTTATTAGATCTGGACACGTGTCGCGCGCTGATTCGTAATTCATATTCCTTCCTGGGCACTTATTCGCACTTGAGTGTATCCATATACTATATATATATATATAATTATATATATTATATATATATATTATATATATAGTATACTATAATATTTCCACCACATTTTGTCATTAACCGAGAAGTGAAGTGTACTTTTTAGTTCCGAGAAGTGCCAGAAGCACCTCTCTGACTGAGAAGTGCGACATCGGCCTTGTGACCAAAAAGTAAACTTACGGACTTACCTTCTGATCACAAACGAAAAAAACTTACCTTGGAATTCAAATTACATTGTTTGGTATGGAGAAAAAGAATTATTGAGAATGAGACCGGAATGTAAGTTTTTCTCGACTCTGACCGGAAGGTAAGTTTACTTTTTGGTGGTCACAAGACCAAATGTCGCACTTCTCAGTTAGGGAGGTGCTTCTGGCATTTTCGGAACTAAAAAGTACACCTTCACTTCTCAGTCAATGACAAATGTTAGAATTTTTTTTTAGAAAGTTGGCTTAATTTAGCCTGCAAGGCCATTATATTAGTTTACATTCCAATTAATAAACTTTGAATTGAAAGCGAAACTTTATTACCAAGGTATGTACAAAAAAAAAATATTATTTCAACGATAAAATAATATTTTAATGTGATACATAATGATTGATTGTCTATTGAACTTTTTAGTATGATTATATATATATATTATTATATATATATATATATATATATATATATATAATATATATTATATATATAACTATATGAGTATTTGGTGAAATTTACGGAACTTATTGTAAAAATTTGGTAAGAAGTAGGAAAATTTGTATGTTTAGACATATGAAAAAAGTCTATAGAGAAAGTTAAAATTTTGAGGTTTGGATTGTGGTATTAACTATTTATATTTGTGAAAAAATTAAAACAACTCTAATTAATTTGATAGAGCCTAAAAAATGAAAATATACCCAATGAATAAAAAAAAATGAGTTTTTCTCAAAATGGTCCCTTGACTATTCCCAAAATGGTCCTCGACTATTTTTCAGTGTATATTAGGTGTACAATAGGTAAAAGGACGAAAATGCCCCATTTTAACATTGAGTTGACGGAAAACTTAACGGGGACTAAATTTGGTGAGCTTTTGAAAGTCGAGGGACAAATTTGGTGCAATTGAAAGTCGAAATGCAAATGAGAATGCGCAATAGTGGAGGGACATTTTGGGGAAAAAACTCTAAGAAAGGGGTAGGAGCAACAACATTTTTACAATAGGAAATCATAGTTTTTCAGCTCTAAAATCTCTGCTCCTCATTTCTTAGCATAACTGTGTTCGAAGCCTCGTTCTTGTTCGCTGGGTGCAAAGTTAGGTGCTCAAACGTTGAACCATAGCACGTTTTATCCTGAAAAACCTACGCTACAACACTCCTAGCACTTGTGGGAGGTACGAATAAAGTTTAAGAGAAGCGTTGTTTCGCTCCGACTCGTTGCTAACTCCTTACACCAAAACCTGAGCATATCTCCTTCACCTTTTTCCCAATTTTTCTTTTTTTTAAAATAATATCCTTATTTTGTAGGATTATTATATTATTGGATTTTACCCAACTCTATCTCCTACATTTTTTACATAATTTTTTTTTAAATAGAATATATCATGAGAGAACTATGAGGTAATGAAATTGAAACTCAAATTATTAAACATGATAATTGATATATAAATAGTATAGATGATTTTTTTTAAAATGGAATATATCATGAAAAACTAATGAGGTAATGAAATTTGACTCAAATTATTGCACATGATAATTGATATATAAATAGTATAGAGGAATATTTGTATATATCATCAAATTAATATATATATGTTAAGTCTTTCACATTTGTTCACAATCCCCAATGCTGATTCATTATGGTGACCATTTCATTATCGCCTCCGACTTGACTAGGTTAATTGCCGTGGCAACGCAACATAAGGCCATATGTTGATCACTAAAGGAAACAAGATAAGCTGTAAAGTGTAAAGCACATACATCATGCAAGTAAAGTAACCCTTATAGCTAGGGATGACCATAAACTACCATTTCAAGCTCTTGATTTTCTATATCTATCACTACCTGCTGATGATGCTCTTCAATGGCTCTTCCATTATATTAGGACTTAAACTTGCAGCCCCAAGGGTGGTTGTGCATGTAATAAAGAACGTGAGAATCGTTCGTAGCGACTGCTTAACAATGGAGAGAAGAGAATGCAGATATGGAGAAATGCATAGGAAAATGAGGTAAACATACCAAAAGAATGGCGGTGGGAAAAGGTAGGAGGAGAAGAGCCCGAGAGCGAGAGGGAGGGAGAAGTTGAATCCCCAAACTGAACTTGCAATGGAGCTGCCATTACCATGAGGGAGAGAGGGAGCTTGATGGAGGTTACAAGGACTAAAATGGAAGTGCAACTAGTAGTGCCATCTTCATCATGGGATGTTCATCCCAATCCCAAAACCCCCCTTTTGGATTGAGGGTTATGTAAAGGATGGAATTCACAATTGGAGGAATTGCAAACCTCAAATCTATGGTAAAATGCATCTTTAGTTTGTTGTGTGTGTGTGCAAGAAATTAATTCAATCAATTGTATATATGTACATGTTCAAACACATAAATATATAGATACATCATATAAGATAAATTGTATCTCACGTCATTATATAATAGAAAGTTTAAACTAGTTACAAGAAAAGAAACCTAGAACTTGCTAAGAAATCTTCACGATTATGGAGTCAACAGACAATGACTAGAAAATGCTACACATAGTAAAACCGACCATTATTGTGATAAAAATGTCATTACCATTAAGTTTTTCTAGATAAATTTAAGGAATAAGGTTCAAATTAGGCCACTGAACGAAAAAAAAAAAAAAGTGCAATTAGACCACTGAACACTCCAAAAATGTGCAATTTCACCTGATAGCAGGTTACCCTCAATTTTAGCAGATTATATGCTTACGTGCAGCTGAGTTGACATTTTTAATAACTTCTAAATAGTTTTTAATAATTTTTATTAAAATAAAAATAAAATAAAATAAAAACGACTTTTTATTTTTATTTAATTATTTTCAAATTTTTTTTATAAATTTTAATTATTAAAATTAATTATTAAAAATTATTAAAATGCCAACACTGCCACGTTAAGCAGGTAACCTGTTAAAATTGATGGTAACCTGCTATCCGGTGAAATTGAATACGTTTGGACAGTTCAGTGCTTAATTGCATGTTTTTGGAGTGTTCAGTGGCCTAATTGCACTTTTTTTTCGTTCAGTGGTCTAATTGCATTTTCAGGTTACGTTCAGTGGCCAATTTGAACCTTATTCCTAAATTTAAATACACTATGGAGCATGCATATATATATATATATATATATATATAGTGTGTATGTGTGTGTCCGTGCGCCGCGTGTGTATATATTGGTTCAAATGCGGATAGTGCTTCATGTGCGGTCGGTGCGTATTTACCATCAAGTATGCATAAATTAAATACAACACACAGTGTTCGAAAATGCACCACTGCACCCCAAAACACACCACGCACCAAAAGAAAATACACCACACGTAATGATACATTTTCAAACACTTTGTGGTACATTTAGTCATTTATGCATATCTAATGGTGATTGACTGCACAGCTGCACGGAAAGTACTGTACTTATAGGAACTTGATCGACGACCATATATATATAATTTGTTTATTTCTAAGTGGAGATAAGAGATCCAATGCATCTATTCCATTAAGGTTCTGAATGTGTTAGGCCCACATGATTGGCTGAAACAGGGCAAAGTAACTAAGGCTACCACTTCCCACTAACGTTTGACACAACTTATTAGGGAGATCGATACGTACAATAAGTAGTCCCATATAATGTTGGGATTGTTTTTCATTCTTTTATTTTTAGTATTTTAGGAAAGGCCTAAACTCTTTGCTAGGCCGCCATGCATGCATTCAACACAGATGATGAAATCGCCTCAAAAGCATCCATACCACCATATATACTAAACCACGACGGTGGACAGTTTAACTCTAATGTGAGTTAAATATATATAATGTTGAATTACATATTTTTCTTTTTAATTAAGAGCCCACACTTGATTTATTTTTTTAAAAAAAAAAATTCTAAAAAATAATTTTTTTTTTATAAAATGATTATTTTTCAGAAAATATTTTTATTTACAGTTTTTACAAAGTAAAAAAAAAAAAAACAAAAACAGTTCTTTTGTTGCTAAAATTTAGGAAATTGTACTTGATTTTTTTTTTTTTTTTTTTTTTTTTGCTATTCATGAATATAAACTATTAAAAATTATTTATTATAAAATAATAATAATTTTAGTGATGATAATAATTATAATTTATTAAAGTAAAGTTATAATTAAAATTTATAATAGTCAGAAAGATAAAACAATAACTATGATAAAAATGCGCAAATAAATAATTTTAAGGTAACTATTATTATAATAAATAATAAATACATACATTGATAAAATATAATAACTAGTAAAGAATTGGAAAAGAACATGTACTTTTTTTGGGGGGGGGGGGGGCTACATAAGATTTTTATTGCATTGATTTGCCCAACCCTACCATATTTAATTATGCATTGATATATTATAATAATAATCTTGTTGAGATTTTGCCATAAAGTGTGTAATACTTACCCAAAAAGCTGAATTCTCAATCCTAAGGGGTCCCCACATTTCGACCTGAAGAGCATGTGGAAGGATTAAAGTGTGTAATACTTTTTTAAGTGTAATGTAATACTTTTTTTGTAAATAGATGCATAAAAAAATATTATATTTTAGTTAAAAAGTATTACACGTTGCATTTGAGATGATCATATACGAGATTTTTCTAAATGTAATAACTTTGAACTCATATACGAGATTTCTCTAAATGTAATAACTTTGAACTAAATGAGTTGAAGAAAGAAAAAAACTTAATTTTGTGGGTTGTGGGCATGGCTGATATTTTTATTGTTTGGTCCAGTCTAGCTCGATTATCCATTTCAAATAAAACCAATTAAACAGGTGACGAACCAACTCATCTGTTTTACACCATTCACAGAGAAATAGAATTCAACGTGAGAAAGAGATTCCGAAAACGTCTTTAGAGTACAAATCCTTGAAAAATATTTTTTGCCAAAACAATTCATTTTATTATTTAATAAGAATGAGTATTTTTTATTGACTTTATTTTCCTTTGATAGTTAAAGCGATAAAGTACAAATAAGCCACTGAACTATTTGAGAAACAGCAATTAAGCCATCGAACTCAAATAATTCTCAAAATTAAGCCACTGAACACCGGAAAAAAAAGAGCAAAAATAACCAATTGAACCTGAAAAAAAAAAAAAAAAAAGACATTAACATTTTTTACAAGTTATCCTAAGTTTTGCTCAATTGGATTGCAATGTTTATATTTATTTACGTTTTATTTATTATTTTTATTATTAATGTTATCCACTTGGATAGTATTATATTTTAAAGTAATTATAATCAAAATAGTTTTGGTTCGAGATTTGATTTATTAATTTATTATTATTTTTCACTGGATCTTTTGTTTAAAAAATAATTAATAAATAAATAAATTTGATTTAGACAAGATAAAACTACTTTGATTATAACTTACTTTAAAATATATTACTATGTAGGTGGATTATAATAATTAAAAAAACGTAAATAAACAAACATTTTGGCAATCTAATCAGCCAAAAACGCTGGAGTTAACCTGTTAAATGTAATTGCTCTTTTTTTCCGGGTTCAGTGGCTTATTTGGGGGTTATTGAGTTCGATGGCTTACTTGCTTTTTCCCAAATAGTTCAGTGGCTTATTTTTACTTTATCCCATAGTTAAATGGTGATAAGTAAAAGAAGATGATAATGAATGTAATCCATACTAAGTAAAATAAATATGTAATAAGTAGATAATGTGATAATGTGTTATAGTGACATAATAGTGAAATAGATGATATGATGGTACGATTTTATTTCCTATTCTAGGGGGGGAAAATAATTTTTAATAGTTTATCCGGTTTCTAAAAAAATGAAAAATTATTTCTTTGTTTTTAAAATTAGAAAACTGTGCTAGTTAAACTTTTCTATTTCTGTTCTCCAATTCTCCAGTTGGGGAAAAAAATTTTCAAATAGTAAATGGACCTTATATTTTTCAAATTTTTATATTGACCTAAGTCAATAAAAATACAATCCAACTAGTTATACTCGATAATTGTGAATCCATAATTCTTAGTGATGGGACGTCTTTGAGGTCTCATCAACATTCAAAATATAATTCTCTTGTAAGTTGGAAAATTTTGCGAGGACGGCAAAACGACACCATATAACACATCCCGATTTTTAAGTGAGTCAGATGATATAAAGTATTGGTAATAATAATGTATTAAGCTTAGCTTAAATAATTGGAGTTTATATAAAAAGGAGTTCAATTGCTTTTTAAATAATTAAGATTATGGAAATTTGACAGGACAAAGCATGCTTCCTTGAATTGTGTCTTTTCAACAATCAAGATTAGGGAATGTATAATGAATTGAGTTCTCAAACGCCCATCAATCGAAGAAGGATTTGATGATAAAAAAACCGCAAAGGAAGTGGTGTGGAAATAAAAGGAATTCGATCTTGCTATAAAATGGTGTTCATGTCCTTTTTGTTTTTACGGGTAATTCAGTTATTTCTTCGAGTGATAAATTACACGCCATTAATGGCGTAAGATTCAAATTTTGATCGTAACAGTGTAAGAGTTTCACACTCTTGTGAAGTGAATTCTTCTAGACATTAGGTAAAGGATTTTGAGCTGTGTCGGTAAATAGCTGTTTAGTTGTTAGGTGATTGGGTTAGTGGGTTTGACTAGTTGAAGCATTTTAGCTGATGTAGAGAATGTTTGGTAAATTAATTTATTAACTAATAGCTGATACTGCAAAAGACTTTCTTAAAGAGCTTATCGAAAAAAGTATTGAGCATACACTTTTAAAATTTTAGCATTTCTAGAACAATAAGTTATTACAAAAAGCAATTAATCAAACATTTATATTGAATGTTTAACTAAGGTTAAACAACTAATTGTGATCAAATAAATAAAAAATAACTGATAAGCTAACTATATTACTAAACTGGCATTTACCTTTTGCACTCAAGGGTGCTCATTGTTATTGGCCTTTAGTATGTATTGGGTTCAGAATGTAATGATGCTAATTGTAAAAGTGGATTCCTAAATGTTATCTATGTATCTTGTAGGTTTTTGAGAGACTGGAATAGATAAATAGGACACATTTGTTAGAATATTTATTCAAAAAACAATCTCAAAAAATAAAATCAATTACAGAATCGGATACAATTGCGTGTATTACGTACACACTTTTCTTGAAATTAATGTTTTTTGTTAAGGGTCTTTATTACATTATAGTATCTGTTCATATACTTTCTCAATCTACTGAAATACAAAGAGCTAATAATAACGCCTTTACTGAGGCTCGAACTCACAACCTTCCAAATTGAAGTTCAACCCGGATACCATTAGACCACATATCCTGGTTTTTCTTAAGGGTCTAGGAGCTTTAAATCGTTAGTTTCTCATAATATAATACATAGCGCAAATTATATCATGCACCACGGTACATGATCAATCATGCACCGTACGTCATTTTGTTAAATGAAAAAAAACGGTGTTTGTTTTTCGCCGGTTCGCACCCTTTCACAAAAAGTAACCCTGTTATTCAGTGTCATTTTGTATGCACTGCAGTTTCAGTTCAACACAATTACAGTTTCATTTCGATATAACTATAGTTTCATTCGATATTTACAGACTCAAATATGTGAAATGTTATTTAATTTTATTTATATACACTATAGTTTCATTAAAACACAACTACATGATCATTTTGATATAATTACAGCTTCATTGTACAATATACACTCAAATATATATGTGAAATGTTATTCAGTTTCATTTTATATATACTGCAGTTTCATTTCACTATAACTACAGTATCATTTTGATATAACTGCAGTGTCGATTTAGATATACTGTAGTGTCAGTTGGTGTTTAATATACCAAACAACGGACTCCGTTAACTATAACGGTGAGCCGTTTCTTTACTTAAAGAAACGCACCGTTTTTTACGCGATGCACATGCACCGCGGTCTATGATATAACGACTGAATACATAGACTAACGCTAAAATTTTAGAAACACATGTCACATAGTTTTTTTTTTTTTTTTTCCGGAATTTTGACAAAGTTCAAGGGAGAAAACTGAGAATTCTTCATGCGCTTAAACATTTTGCCAATAACCAAGTATTTATAGGGAACCTGTAAATAATACGGAGTAGTGGTCAACATGACAATTAATTTGAATTAAAATTAAAATTGTAACCTTTTATTTAATATGAAATTCAAACCGGAGGTTACTGAATGAAATTAAATTAAATTGTAATTAAACTATGTAACTTCTGAAATTGACGAGAACTAATCAACCAACTTAATTTTAGCAGACACCACAATTAGCATAGACTTTAAAACACATTAGAGGTCACAATTCGTTAGAGAGGTGAAATGGAAGATGTATACAAATTGAGGAATAAGTTTTCCTTACTTGGAATATCCTTTGAAAAATGGCGGTGTAGCCATTCAACCTCTTCACTGCGCTTGTCTAAGGCTATCAATTTAAATTCTATTGTAGATCTAGCTATCACGATTTATTTTGATGATATCCATGATATGAGTGGACCAGTAATGTAAATATGTGTCCACTCGTGGGCTTATAATCTTATGTTTAATATCTAATAAGCGTTGTTGTAACCCTCTAGTGCAACTACATATCTCATATAGTATAACTCTAGGTCAAGTATAACTTAAATATCTTATCACCGTTACAATTGTCTTCCAATGCTCACGACTGGCACCACTATTGTATCTATTCAATTCGGTGACTACACATGCAATATCCAATCAACCTAGTTAGTACAATTCATTAGATGCATTAAACTTATAATAACCGTACCATAGCATATTCTACTAGAAAAATACACTCCATCAATTTTTAGATAAACGTATGTTTTAATTTTCTAACCATTATATACTTCATCATTGTTTAAAATTTTCATAATTTAATCAAATATATATAATGAGCTATCTTAACTAAAGCGCATTTATATAACTATTAATACACTTTGAAAGGTAATACGAAAAATTAAAACTCATTTTATGTCATGAGACATAAGATAAAATTTTATCATTATATCAATTATATACGTTGGCTATGTCTAATTGTACCAATCAACACGGAATCATATCTCATCTACTACATAAATACACCCGCACCCAAGAATAATAACTAATTTTTAACTTCACAAAAATGGTTAGAAATGAATCATCAATAACTAGAAAACAAGTTCCCTGCTGTCCTTGGATACGTGATCTTGAAAAAAAACAATTCAATAAACATCTAGCAAACTTCAGTTGCCTACCAACTCAATACCATCAAAAGCCTAAAATCATATGATAAAAGAATTATTGGAAAGAAGACACTATTAATAAGGAGGCAAAGCAAAGTTACACAGTATTCTATTTTGCAAGATTCAGAGTCAGAACTAATATTAGAGTACGCAAAGATCTTTGAGATGGTAATGCAACAACACATGTATTCAGTTACATTCGAAAATATTGAGTAATAAATGTCGAGAATAAGGTTGCATTAGTTCTCTGCGATTTCTAATCCCCTAAAAGCAATACTGTTATGAATTACTTAGATTATAAAAATTTATAAATTAATATTAAACAAAAAGATAGGAAATGATGAATGATAAAATGAAATATCGAAACGCCATAAACAGCACCATACAATCTACCAATCCAACAACTACCAGCGATTGCTATTAAATCGGGTTTACAGAATTATAAGTGATAACAAAAACCCATTCGTGTATCCAATAGATAGGTTTGAATAAACAGAATAGAAGAAATTAGTGTTGACATATATAATTGATAAAATGAGAAGTTATAAATATGTCGATATTGATTGGGATAACCGTGATCAAACAGTAAACGCAGGCGCTGTGACTATAGCGTCCATCTTTGCGATCGGTGATTGAGGTGATACCCCTTTACAAAGGACCTCTGCAAAATTGGCTGATACTCGACAGAGATGAATACTTTTTATAGAAGTCGCAGTCCGGAGGTCGATACAATTTTAGGAATACGAAGTAGAGCTCTTATATATTGCAAGTCATGTAAGATATGACGCAGAGAGTATAGATGATATTGGAGATAATTGAAAGATGAGATGCAAACGTAAATCCAAATTTAGACACGACGGGTTAGCTACTAGAGCAGGAGCATGAAGTGCTCGCCGAGAATGTTATAGACAGGAGCCGTGCATGCTCAATGCATTAAGGTATAGTATTTTCACCCTTGGTTCTTGCACTCCTGTTTGCTTCCTTCGTGTACTTCACTTTTTCTCCTAAAGTTCGGGCCATGTATCAGTACTCGATTTTTCATTGATAGGTTGTTTTGTATATCCATGAAACATTGTAATTTTAAGAATATTGAGAGTTTTCACTCTGAAAAATTTGAGAAAAAAAATAATTGGTTGAAAAAATTTTTTTTTAATAAAGATGATAGATAAAGTGATATAAATTGACATTTAAATTGTTTTCTTTTATAATTATATGTCTTCTTAGGACACTCATTATTATCTGATCTATCTTCCTGTCATGTAGTGGATCCACTATATTATATTATTCACGTAATCAATTTTACCCTTATTTCCCATACTTTATAATATCTCTATATTACCTAATATAGACTATAGATCAGATCCCAACAAATAGTATACTAGTAAATATTTGTATTAAAAATTACAATAATAAAAAAACCATAATTTAATTTAAATATACTATAAAATATTCATTGTGAATAATTACTACAACTACAAATATCACTAAGGAAAATAAACCATAACTTATTTCCGCGACAATGATAAAAATATATCTTACCAATAAAGATAATAAACATATAATATAAAAATAAAACTAATTCACTATAAACATATAGTCAAAAAATAAAAATTAAAATAATTATTGAAAACGTAATATTTTTGGTTGTGTGTGTGTTAAACACATAAAATGCAAAATTTACATAAGACAATGTGAAGGTAAAGTTAGGCTGTTGTCCGCCGCTTGTTTTTAATCCTTAAACAAATAAGTGATTGTCACCTATAATCTAACAACAAATGAAATTAACTCTACTTGTAAAATATCCATAACTTTGAACAATATTTTAATAAAAGAATTTGAAAAGAAAAAAAGTTGTTTTTCCATTCTGATATCTTTTAAAAGTAGCTATGAAAGAAATGAAGCTAATCTATATTCTGATAGTCATTAGTGCAGTTCAATAAATAGTAAACGACGGGATTGAATTTGAAACGGGTCATTTACGACAATTTTTGTGTAAAATTCAAATGGAGAGCGTTAACAAAAAAATTGAACATGAAATTCAATTCGACGAATCTTTCTAATAAGAATAAGATTCTATCATAAAATGGGTTCGAGCAATAATCAGGTAATATTCCTTATATTTGTAGTAAGTGGGTTCGGTGTGCGGTAATTATATATTAAGATCTCTCTAAAATTAATAATACATACAAAAATTTGAATTACCTATTAGTAAATAATCTTCAAAAGTAATCCAACGGATAATTTAATTTTGTCAAATATGGTTAAATAGGTTGGATTTTAGGCCGAAGCTTGTGAACATAAAAAACAAAGTGTGAACACTCTCCTCCAGTGGGCGGCTTAGAACTATAAAAGATCGTTCTGAGCAAACTAACTATGGCGTTAAGGAATGCTAATATATGAAAAATAATTAAAATTATATCTTGCATAAAATTAATAAAACTTTGAATAATTACTCGTGAATATTTATGAAAAATGTTATCTTCTCCAATAACCTAATATCTATTTTAGGACATTTCTTTAGTATTATCAAAAAGACCTCACTTAGCTGAAAAGCTATAAAGTACAAGGTTGTAATTCTAATTTTTATTGCTGTAAAGAGGAGCTTTCAATAGACTTCATGTAAAAGCATATTATAGTAAAATCGGTAGCTGATAACAATTGACTATAGCATCAGAATTCATAGTTTAAATGATTTTGACTGTTACTTTAATAAAAGTTTATAAAATTGAAAGTTCTGTTTAAAACCATAGATAACCAATTAGTCATTTTGATAGCGATAAATGTAAAAAGAACTATAATAGGCAAGATACATCTTCATAAATTTTAAATTAAATTAGTTTTTGTGTTATATATTAAAAAAATATAAATAAAACTCATCTTCGATCGTCCTTAAAAATATAACATTATTTTTATAATAATCAATCAATATATTTTTGAAGCAATATTTAATGGCATTTCAACTATCATAAGCATTACTTCCCCATAAATGAAAATATAGAATCAAATATATTCTGAAAACCATTTCCGATATGAAGCCTATTTATATTGGCATAATTTAATTAACATATCATTTGATAATTAGTTATATAGTAATTTGATAATATAATATATTTATTGTTTGCATATTTCTTAATAAAATAATAATTAATAATATATAATATAGGGATTTGGCGTGAAAGTTGGGTAGGCGGAAGAAAAATGATTTTAATTATATTAGTGATTTAAAATAACTGTATCATTACTTTTATAAATATAATTATCAAAATGCAGTAATTAGATGGAAAAAAAGATTAGGTAAGTCTAAGTAGCTATTTATTGAATTAATGTCCTAACCTGAAGTTAGGGCCTTCAAGAATAAGAAAGGCTCTTATTTTAAGCTATAAAGAAATTATTATTTGCATGACTTATTTTTGGAACATTGACCAAAGTGTTACTAAATTTGACTCCTAATTTATAAGCAGAGATGACTTATTCGCTAGCAATTATGGTAGATTAAGATTGTACTTAATAATATTATATTCAGGAAATATCATAACCCTAGCAATTAAGGCCTAGGGGGCCAAATAAACAAGAGCTCAATAAAATACCTATTACCAACCCCCATTTGTACATATAGCATCCCGAAGTCCAACTACAAGATAAAAGAATTCTGCCATCCTTCCTTCCTAACTGCCCATATTCTGGAAAGAATAATATGTGTAGATGATCTATGGTAATATTTTTTGATGACGCCGATTGTAATGGTTGCTCTTTAATGGTTAGGAGAATATATAGAAGTTAGGAGCATAGCAGATAAATTCTTTATTGAAATATGTCAATCATTTAACTCCGTAACCACGCTGTTATTGAATTTAATTAACTTTTGCCATATGTCGCAAGCTATTTTTTGCACCGGTCAATGACTAAAATTAAAATAATTTGCGAATCAAAAGAGTAGGTAAGTTGTTTAGTTTGTCCGGTAACCGGAATAAATTAGTGCGACTAGGGATATGATTATTGACCAAACATCTGCATAATAATATACAATATTTATTTAAATAAGACTTAAATTGAATTGCATTTGTGATCCATAGTTTGAAAAATCCAACGGTCGAACTTCAAAAATTGAGTATCCAGACAACTACTATATAATAGTTACAGGACTCGAATAAATAAGTGATGCTAATTTCTAATCACTTAATACAATTAGTCACTTTTTTATAAATCCTTATTTTTATTCCTTTCCCTTTAAAAGCAGATTTGACCTGTCGGCCTAACTATTTGGCCGAAACACTCATTGATCGACATTTAATTTGATAGGCAAGCGCCCTTGCCCCCTTTACTCCGTGGTTACGGAGTATGCTCATACACGTGACATCATGCACACATTAGAACCACCCCCCGCGTTCAGACCTCCCTCATTTCTCTTACCCACTGATCTGCAGGAAGTGCAAAATTCTTCGTTGCTTCGGTGCCATCTGCCACATGGCGGTGGAAGGTTCGGCCTCTGTTGGCCGGCTCCCTAGGATCTTATAGCTTTTTTTAACTCTCATATACCATCAGCTCGTTTGTCATCGTTCCTCCCCCTGACTTCTACGCTTACCATCAGCCTTCTTTATCAACGCACTCCGTGCTTTCCCACTAACTCACTACCTTTCTACCTTTTTCATCTTTCCCTCTCCTTACTTCCGTCCACCACTTCGCACCTCTCTCTTCACTTATAACAATTCTTTCTCTTCCCCTCCTCTTTCTCATCCTTATTCTTATTTCTTCTTCTTCCTATCTTTTCTTCTTCATCTCTCCTCCCTCGTTATTATTCTATCAAACAATTACAAGCATCTGGCTTCCCGATCCTTCCGCTATTGATCCTTCTCGGGCCCAAAATGCTCGCTCCTCCGATCTGCTCCTGATTTATTCTCCCAACAAAACACTCCCTCTTTTTTTTTGAACAGACGCCTTATTTCATATCAACCTAAAACATTTCATACTTTATGACGATGTCCTTTTTTAGTCTTTTTCTTTATCAGCTTATCAAAGTAATTTTATCAACCTTTCATCATAAAGCTAACTACCCTCTTCAAATTCAGCTCGAACTTATAGCTTTCAGCTTCATGACTCCTTTTCAGCTATCAACTCCTAGCTTATAGCTATTTTGCTAGGTTGCCAAACAGAGCCATAGTATCTAGTGAGGATGAGAATAACACAATATTCCTGTAGTATTTATTCTGCAAGATAACATCTATTGCAATAGCTAGTTATGTGATCAGACTTTTTAATATTTATGCCGCCTGGAGCAGGTTCATTGGTCACGCCTAATCACTTCTAATTTTGACATTTTGTTGATTGAGTTAACTTTATTCCAATTTTTTGTTAAAATTCTGGATTATTTTTCAAACAACACTACTACAAATATAAAATTACCTGATTACTCTCTAACTCAAATGATAGAGAATCTTATCTCTTATTAGAAGTTGTTATTGAATTTCATGTCATCTCTCCTTTTGTTACGCTCTCCTTTGAATTTACAAAAAAAATTGTCGTAGAAGACGTTTCAAAATTCACCTCTTACTAATTATGACTGCACTAATGTTTTAAATATAGATCTTCTCATTTCTTTCATACTACTTTTAAAATATCAGATGGAACAACTTTTTTTTTCTTCAATTTCTATATAAATAGCTTCAGATGGATATTTCAGTAGAATTTAATTCGATTTGTTGTCTCATATTTATAGGTGACCATCACTTTTTTTTAATGATAAACGGCGACAACACTACTTACCATTCACTTGTTTATGAATTCTTGACATATTGTGTTATAACACATGCACACCAACAAAATATTACGTTCAATAATAAAATTTTTATTTTTTGATATTATGTTATATAGTGATTAGTTTTATTATATATACTTGTTTACTATTATCTGTCAATGATTAATTTTTCTTACATTGTTTAATATTCCCTTAGTGATTTGTAAGTTTTTTAATTTTTTTTAGTTTAATAATGTTTTATTATTTTAAATTATAATTTGTTGTCGAAATTACATAAGAATAGATGAAAATGTATTATAGATTTAATAAACATACTTTATACATTTTTCCTAACAGGTGACAATACATACATTATACATACATGTAACTGATCAAGGCGAAGAAACGTGAAGCAAGAAGAGCAAGGAACACTGTGAATTTCCCAATGTCGATGCGGCTTCTGTCAAATCTGGCGAGATTTTCCCCTAGTCTCCCGCCCGGCTATTTACTCTGCCAATTCTCTTCTCTCATCACACTCTTCGCCCGCTCTCCTCTTTCATTAAGCTATTAGCCTCCGCTGCGAGCTTCAGTACTACTCTGTCCAGCGCGCCACTGGTGAACCGATCACCGATGCAAGTGGACGCTGTCCAGCGCCGCTAATTGTTTACGACGAGTACCTAATCTTATTGTCCCTTTTCTCTGTTAAATATTGCTAGAAGGTTTGTTTGTTTCTAATTCTTAACCCGTGCATCGCTTGTGTGTTGGATGGGGTTGATGTGCGTGGTTTCTTTTCATTTTCATCTTCTTCCTGAATATTTAATTATTAATTAAGTATTCCAAAGTACTTTTGGATGAAATCGCAGAACCTAGCACCTCTCGATATTCTCAATGGCTGATCTGTGTTTGCAACTCAAAGATGTTTGGTTTATAGGCATCTCACTACTGTAATTGCTGGGCTCTATTTTGTGTCCTTACATAATTTACAATTGATTTGGCTTTCTGTGGTTGCGTGGTGGCAAATGAAGTTTCTTGTTATGAATTTTTTTTTTCAGTCATATCAAAACAGCAGGAATTGTTTTCTAGTTTTGATGATCATTTCACTATTTCTCTGTGAATAAAAATTGTTCTTTATTGTGACGTGTTTTTGGTGTAGATGACCGTGTTGTTGGTCATGATACAAGTTATTGTAACTCAAATTATGCATATAAGTCAGCTTACATTTCATATTACCTGTTCAAGTGCTTCTGATAAATTTCTTTCTTACTTATCAACATTGAATTCTGGGTTTTAGTTACTCTGTATTCATTCATCATCTTAAATGGCTATGAGGGCATTTTGTCTCAGTTTTAGTGTGCTCTTTAGGATCGATGACTATTGTGTGCTTCTGTTGCTTCTTCTCTATGTCTTGA
>VALG01001548.1:3826-14549 GCA_009835305.1 Ipomoea purpurea
TTTTGTACATTCGAAAAAGGACAAAACGACGTCGTTTTTGGCGAGGACTCACTATGATGTGCACCCTGGTGCACAGTATAATTTTCCCAATTTATATCGTGAACGGGCGCACATTGCATTTGTGCGCCCTGGTGCAAACTGACGTCGTTTTGGAATTTTTTTTTTCCGGAAATCTGCTTCCTGTGGGATGTTAATTTTCTTTTAAAAAAATCTCATGTTTCAAAAATGTTACGTAATTGTATACTAGAATGCACATAATTGTATAACAAAATACACATACATTTTTTGAAACATAATACACATAATCTAACATAATAAATAATACACACAAACTCTTAACATAATACACATAAATTCCTTGTTTCGGATGTACATAATTGTATAAAAACAAAATGTACATAATTGTATTTAAAAAAGTTCATAATTATATAAACAAATGTACATAATTATATACCATAATGTACATAATCGCAACAACTTTCAAAACTCTAACAAAACGACTTCGTTTTGGGAGCCGCGGGCGCATAGTGCTGGTGCGCCGTGTTGCAGGGTTTACACGATTGCAAACTAACCAAGCTGGTTAACATAAATTCAATTATAATTTGAAATGTTAAATATGAATATGATTAGTATAGGTACATTACCGATATGTAACTTTGGAAGGGATCGAGGCAAGCCCCTAAATTTACTAAATTGGTCTGTCGACTATTGTGGAATTTACATTTGGTTCGTCTGACAATTTTTCGTGGTCCATTAAGTACCTGTCGCTTTGAGAAATGTCTAACCAACTTTGGGTCCTTGTTTATTTTTCCGTTAGATCATCATTAACTCGGACTTGAAATTAGTAATTTTGCTGTAGTCAATGGAGACATTTCGGTCGCACTATTAGACATCAGGGCAAATTATATTTGTACCGCGGGCAGTAAGCTGTCTCGTTTTTTTTAAATGAAAATACACAGTGTGTTTGTTTCCGCCGTTTACGCGTTTCGCACCTTTTTGCCCAAACGTAACGATATTGTTGAGTTCGGGAGTACCATTTTGTATACATGCGTTCAGTTCCAGACCTGGACTAGCAGGGTTTCATTTATATAACTATAGTTTCATTCGTGATTATTTATAGATCAAATTGTGAATAATGGTATTTATTTATTTTGATATATTATCAGTTTCATTAGAAGCACAGAGCTACATGATCATTTTGTATTAATTACACTTCATTCTGTACGACTACCAATATAGATCAAAGTATGTTAAATGTTATTCATTTCCAGTTTATACTGCAGTGTTATTCACTTAACTTACGTATCTTTTTGATACAACTGCGAAGTGGTCGATTAAGGTAACGTGTGTTCAGTTAGGTTGTTGAAGTACACACGAAGCGGCCCCGCCTTTAACTCTAACGGCGTGGACGGTCTTCTTTACTTAAATGCTAAACGACGTCGTTTTGCACAGTTTAGTGCGGTGGGTCTAACAACTGTAGTGTCTGCCGCTTGTTGGTGGATAATCGACTTATGCACCGGGTGTTTTTTATGAATTCTAACGGCCGGCCTGGGGGCTCAAGTGGCAGGCGTAGCCCGCCCTTGCCAGAGGCCATGCCTTGGGGGGGCCCGCATCCCTTTATCTCCGACGTCATATCGCTGCAGCTTCATTGCTATAGTAACTACGTATGGTATTAAGTAATTTCTTAGGTACATGATGTCTTTATAAGTAGAATATGATATAGTTTGGGGATGGTATAGATACTTGAATTTCAAAACTCATTTATTCAAGGCCCAGTACTATTCGCTTTTTCTGGTATATACTATGTATATTTTAAATTTATTTTTAGTTCAATTTTGTGTATTTAATACGGAGTAGTATTTTAATGTGTGGTTAATATTTAAATTCTTCATATAGTTAATACTAAAATATTCATGAATTTTTTAATATTTAAATATGATAAGCGAAGGGTTTTTATATTAAAATTTTAATGTCTTTTTAGAATTATAACTTTGCGTATATGACTTATATAAACGATATTATGAAAATTGATTGAAAAAACTTCTTAAATTAATGTGAACCAGAACACACGACACGACAAGAGTAGGACGGAGGGGTGTTATATGATCGTATTCTTCGAGATCTTGATTATAAAAAAAAAAATTAAAAGATATTTACTCCGTACCTTTTTTAGAAATGTCTTATCAATGTGAAGCTAGTAGAAGCTTCTATCATGTTATTATATGGTATTCAACATTATGCTTAAATAAGTTTAAACATTATCGGTATTTAAAAAGAAAGTATTGTATTAAAAAAAGTTTTTATAAAAAATCATATAAATAAGTATAGAAGATGTGCATGTTATATATTCTATGTTCAACTATTTTATCTAAGATAATTATTCGTGTGTTCATATCGTTTTGCATTTTTTTATTTGCGGTTTTTGAATATTTTAAATTCTTGCTCCAGTCAAACAAATATTTGTCTGTAGTTTTCTATATTTGTAATTTATTGTTTTATAAATTTTTTAATAATGATTAAATTATTATTTATTATGATAAATGTTACTTGTTATAAGTTACTCCATTTTAAATTATTTATTCATTTTATAAACTATAATTTATTTATTTATTTAGGCACTTATATGATTATTTTTTATTTTGCATTAGGAAAGCACCTAGAATTTTTTCATGATTATTGTTGTGTATTAAAATTGTTAAAAACTTGTTATTATTATTTAAAGTTATTGATATTATAATTTTTTCCTTAATTTAAATTTTATTGCATGAAATATATATCAACAATGTCCTGGTTTTTTGCGCTCGACCCTGCCGTTTTTGCTCGTGCATGTAGGCACACGATGACGGTGAAGTTATGCGTAGTTGGGATGAAATATTGTGTAATTTGGCGGTAGCGTCCACTATGCGCATCCGATTGAATTGACTTGAGTGAACGACACGAATTGGCGCCCTAAATGACACCGGAAGACTCAAAAATTTTATAACACCCGATTTTACCAGTACAGAAAGGATAAACCAGCAAGAACGTGAAGTAATCATCTTACAAATTAGCAGAAAATAAATCTAAAAACCCACTAGTAGAGATTACAGGCGCCGTACTAGGGAAAATCCTGGCGTGTTAGGTTTTTCTTCTTTCTCCGGGCATTTGGTGGAATGCTTTAAAAGACTCAGCGGGAATCCTCACGCTCCGACCCTGGGGTCACGTGGCGATCGAAAGAAGCCCACCACTGCTGCAGTTCATACGAAGGCTTTTTTCCCTGGTATAACAAAGTCTACGAAATCAAGACCCGAAAGGCCCACCGACGCGCGGGAATTAGATATGCCACCCAACGCGTGGGGTCCCACACGAACCCCACTTCGCCCAACATTTCGCCGCCGGGGAACTCGGCATTGTAAAGGGCCAGCCTGGGGCCCCAACACCCCCCGAGTTTATGGGGGCAAGCGGCGACCAGCCAGTTCCGCTCCCCGCAGCTCTCGGTCTCTCTGGGCCCCAAATGATAACAAAGCCGAACGCGATGCGTTTGACGCCACCAGGCGACGGGTAGTGAATCTGAATTGCCCCTCGTCTTCTCCTCTACTTAACGGTTCCCGGCGCCTCCTGAAAACGTCCTGGCGTGCAAAGGACTCGATGTTCAACGGGATTCTTGCCATGTCCACAAAATCCGCAAGTAGTTCGCCTTTTCGCTACGTTCCGTTCTCCGATGCGAGGCGATGGATATTCCGGGGTTGACCGAGGAGGTCGGTATTTTGTTAGAAGTGAAAAACGCGACGGGCCGCCCAAGGCAAATCCTCGCCGATAACGTTGCGCAAAAGGCGGCCGTCTCCAGCGGTACGTTCCTGGCGCGTTCCGCGTCCCGGGGTGTGGTTGGGGGATCGGCCCAGAACAAGTCCCGGGACGACGATAGTTGAACTTAAACAAAAACGTGTTCTCTGGTTCGGTTCGCTGTGGCAGGGTCTCGACAATGATCCTTCAGCAGGGTTTCACCTAAACGTGGAACATAAACCTTTAACGTATTCTCCTTCCTCTAAATGATAAGGTTCATTGGGACTTCTCCCGGATCGTCCGGGCAGACGAAACGCCCCCAACGTTCGCCGCGATCCGTGAAACACGTTCCACCGGATTCATCAACATCGGTGAGGCGCGCCACGGCGTGTGTACAAAGCAAGAAGACGTATGTCAACCGCGACGCTTGCATGACTCGCGCTACTTAGGAATCCTCGTTGTTTGAGAGAGATCTAGGATTTCCATGATAGGGTCAATCTTTTGCTAGTGAAAGGTAATTGTTGGTGTAGTATACGATATCTGGGGACCGGCGCTCTGTAATTCTGTACTACGGGTTTGAGTACTGTTTCATCGCGTATTGTAGATGATTCTCCGTTCTGCTGGTTGTTTTATTCCTTACGGGTAAAACGGATGTTTATAAAATTTTTGAGTCGTTCTGTCTTGTATGGGGCGCCAATCGGCGTTCTATCAGGTCATTCAATCGGATCTAGGTGGGGAATACCGCAGATGTACCATCGTATTTTCACCCACTACGCGCATAATTTCACTCAAGTGCGTGTGCCTACATGCACGAGCAAAAGGCGGCAGGGGGTCGGCGCAGGGAAAACCAGAGATGTTCCGGGGGTAGTATATTTGTGCAGTGCATAACATTTAAAGTAAGAAAATATTAATTCATATTTAAATCAAGTACAGTTTTTACATTATTACCAACATCACATAAAGAATTTCTAGGTGTTCTAATGCAAACGATAATAATATCATATAAAGTCGTATAATAATTTAGTTTTAAAAGATAAATAATTTAAAATGGCATTAAACTATAAACAGTAACATTATCATTATAATAAATTTATTAATTATTTATAAAACAAGTACTAAACTATAGAAACTACAAATTTTTTGTATTGGGCAAAAGAAGACACATAACAATAGATAGTCATTTACCCAAAACGGAAATAAATCTAAAATGCCACATTTAGCATCTGATACGGGCGAATAATTTTTCCAATATCAGCTATAGATTAAACCTGGTCCTTGTCAAGGGCCCCTAAGGGGGACTATTTATAAACGACATCTTTCTGAATGCTTGCGTGGGGACTACTATTACACATTCGTATGAATTTTTTACTAGAGCTGCGATATTCTTTTGCCCAGAAATACATACATACTTTTTACTGTTGGCATTATCACTACGAGACTAACTTATTTTCACCTATACTTTCATATTTAACGTTACCTCGGTTTAGATTTTGTAAAGGCGAGTCCCCTTATCTAAAGATAAAATATTAATGATCATGGATAGAAGCTTTCTGGCCGCTGATTAGGTACTAGATTAGGAATTAACTCTTATTACACAGCAAATAGGTCCTGGTTGAGCAAGGCTGAATTATCTTTTAATCTTTTTTCTTGGGTCATTACATTCTCGTAATCGGGATATATTATAAAACCCATAGACATAACTCGCATTCATCATCAAACTCCAAGTACCATACTTTGTATTAGGATTGTGTTGGTTCCATTAATAATTGAGATTCGTTTATTTTGACATTATCCCAAATTTTCACACCATTAGAAATCTATACGGTAGATAAATTGAGACCTTTTCTCTAACCTGTGTCTTAAATATCCACTAAATTGTATAAGATTCTCAGTATAAGGTTATGTCACCCTCTGTATATTAGTCATTAATAATGCCTCAAAGTCCTTCTCACTTTTTTTCCTGTGGTGGCCCTTCCTATCTTATAATATTAATTCCATTTAAAGGCTATAAACGCATACTAGCTGGTACGTACCTATTTTACTACCCCCCACCGAGTAAACCTAAAACTTATAGATTATTTATTCAATATTTAACTAGGTCGCCTGGACGGAATAGTCCATACAATAGGTAATATACCAATTTCGCCAGATTTCTCCAATAACATGGTCAATAAATTTTTAAAATATACCATTGCAGATCGTTAATGGTGAAATGAGAGGTACAGTAATAGGACAGGGGTCCTTTGAATTAAAATGAGCTTGAATCTCGACTGTGGAAGCCTAACTTTTCTATCTCCATCTGATATAATGAAAAACTAAAAAAATTTCCATCATTGGTCATCGCCCTATTTAAGGCAGAATTGTTTTAATTCGTTATCTAATAATAAATCCAAGAATACTTTTTCAACCTAAGCTGACCTATGAACTACGGGAATGCCCCCCGACTTTGTCCCTTGATTAATATTTTACTCCGTTCCGAGGCCAAACGTACTTAAATAGGTAACCGAAATCCTATAATGTTAATTCCTTAGTCTATAGCAGATGTATACATTGGAATGTGCTATTGCTTTGACGCCCACTGCTATTGCTGTCCTAGAGAAGAGTCACATAACGCGCGCTGGGCCGCGGCGCCGCCAGGGGCGAGCCCAAGTAAGGTCCAGGAAGTGCGGATACATTCCGCGCGCGTGGCAGAATCGATATATCCACCAGGACGGAAGAAACACCGGTGCCTCACGCTCAGCTCTCGTGGCGGGACGGGTAAACGCGACTGTCAGGGACGATCCATCCCTCCATATAATCGTAAAGTCCAACATCAGAGGGTCTGCTTGTAATGAGAAAGATTAAACGGAGTTTAACCGCATGATTTGTGTTTAGGGGTGCTGTGTAAAGACAACTCTACGCGGACTCGACTGACTGTTATTGGCTACCAGAGACTCCCGTATCGCCTGCCGCTTTCCATATAATACTAGGATCGCATTACTGTGTTATAGGAAATGAAACGCGTGTTATTAACTGAAACTGAATAACATTTTCATATTGAGTCTATATTGTCGGATGAAGGCTGTAATTATATCAAATGATCATGTAGTTGTGCTTTATGAACTTAATGTATATTAAAAGTAAGATTAAAATAACTTTTCACATATGTTGAGTTTCAAAAATCGAATGAAACTATGCGTTATACGAATGGAACTGTAGTGTGTGA
Organism: Ipomoea purpurea; assembly: GCA_009835305.1. Classification (NCBI taxonomy): domain Eukaryota; kingdom Viridiplantae; phylum Streptophyta; class Magnoliopsida; order Solanales; family Convolvulaceae; genus Ipomoea; species Ipomoea purpurea. The sequence goes on from VALG01001548.1 coordinate 10,794, forward strand.
AGTGAAACTGGCAGTGTTACAAAAGGTACTGAATAACAAAGTTGACTTTTTGCAAAAGGTGCGAAACCGACCGCTTATATCTGGACAGAAAGAATTTAAAATCTTGTATTTTCATATTCTCTCATTAAAAAACCAAAACCTTCAGAAAATTACGGAAAACGATACCCTGCACGCGGTTTATGATTTTTATGTTCATTACCCGTTTCCGCCGTGGTAATCAGGCCCTTTGACGGTCGTTTGCTAATTGTTTCAGCTAAAGGCCCTCTTGTCTTCCGCTTCGGGAATGTGCAGAAGTAGGATGGATGATCACCTTCTCTACTCCTCGCTTCTCTCCTCATTCTCTCATCTAAACCTCTCTCTTTAATTATGAAATCGTTTCTTACCCCGTCAAAACCACTAGTCCACTCATGGTGTAGCGCCGCCTATTACTCTTTCATCCAAATTTGTCCCTCGAAAGATTAACGGTGATAGGTCCAGAATGAATGTGGAATGATTGTGTGTCGGCGAGCGAGCTAAATAACCACGAAAGGACCAAATGGTGCCGTTGCTGAAAAACATTGTTCGCGAAGGTCTAGTCAAGTGTACTTATTTGGTCCCGCAAAATTGTCAAAAAATTGGTAATTTCACAATAGTCCGACGGGACACGAGGGCTGATTGTGTAAATTCCAGACGGTCGGACTTGCCTCCGATTCCCTTTCATAAAGTTGCATCTCCTACTCCTTCCCAGGTGAAATCTGGTGAGCCGGTTTGTTGCTAATAACGCTATAATTAGCTCCGAATTTCTACTCGCGGTATTTTTCCACTTTAAAGGTAGATATTATATGTGATTAATCTTACATATCATAAAAACCAGCCTTGTTAAGATTGCATTTAAATATTGTGCGTAGCCAATTCCTGATCTACCAAGTTCTGTAGAAACACCTGACGCGCATACACATCATCATGCGACACAGCCGCGCGGCCGTCCCATTACCATATATGCGAGAAGTCATTATCGTTATGTTGATTTGTTGAAAGTTGATTGCTGGGGATTTAATGAAAACCATACAGGTAATCATCTCCACTGGGTACGCACTTCTCTTGCCGGCCTCTATGAAGATCCGACGATTACACTTCGGTCCCCCCGTTCTCTTCCTCGCTCCCTAGAGTCCTGAACGATTTTTAATTTGCCGCAATTATGTACATTTTTGTTTTGAGAATACATTACATATGTATCCGAAACCAAGAATTTATGTGTAATTACGACGTTGGTGCTCGAATATGTGTAGTATTGGGTTTACAGTGTAAAACGCAGTTGAGGGCTAGGATGATTGCTATCTGGCGGACCTCACTTTGCCCGTCAAATATATTGTTTCAAAAACAAATGCGTATGTTTATTATTGTATATCCGATACAGCAATTATGTGCCGGGACAGTTCCTGGCCCATCGATTGCTCAAGCCACGCTGACGCACTTATTTCGCAGCATGAGACTTTTGTTTTAAGGAGAACAGATGAGCAGGATTGGGTCCATATTCTCCGTTCCGACAGGAAAGCGATTTCTCTGCAGGCCAAAAAAAATTAAAAACGCGTTCCAACGAGTCAGTTGCACCAAGGCGCGGCAAAATTTGCCAAAGTAAGTGGCCCAAGTTCACGAGATATGGAATTTGGTATTATTACTGGCCCCAAGGGATGCCCATCATAGTGAGAGTCCGCTCGCAAAACAGTCCGCCGACGGGAAAAATGGAATACGTTAAAGCCGTCAGCTGGCTGGCGGTACCCACCAACAACAGGGAAAAACCGTTCGTTGCCGGACCCAAGGGGCCAATTGCGGCGTTGTGTGTCATGTATTGAACAGGAGGCGTGGCTTGTGCAAGGGAACGTCGGCTGCCTGGAGCCAGGGATCCAGAAACCCTGACCGCACCACCCGCCGATTAAAAACCATTTCATGCACCTCCCCGCATTGCTAAGACACCGCATTCGCTTAGCGAGGATCGACAGGAACCGCACCCGGACGAATCCGTGCACGAGTCCCCACCGAAGCTGGCCGTCACGAGAGCAGCGCCCGCGTCGACAGGTACAAAGGTAACCACCGAATGCCCAAAGGCAACCACCGAATGCCCACATTGCCCAATGCCCACCGAATGCCCAAAGGTAACCACCGAATGCCCCATCTCGCCGCACAATTGGTTGTGAGTCCGTCACGCCATCGGGTGAGGTGGAGGAAGGCCTCGGGAGTGAAATCCCTCGATCAATACAACACCATACCTCTTGCGAGGTGGGTCAGCCCCCACATCCGACGCTAGGACAACGCCCGTTGCACTTGGGCAGATACGTAGCGCGCGCTCAAGCATCAGTTAACGAACAGCTTACTAGACGGTTGGACACTGGGTCGGAACTTACAAGCCTACTAACGGTATATTGTAAATTCACGGTTGTTTTTTGCCCGACTTGTGCCACGGTCGTTTTTTTGCATGTCCGTCTCCGTCAGGTCCGTTGCGCCGTCGAGCAAGTGCTGTGGGGGATGCCAACGAGGAATGAAATGCCTCGAGCAATAAAATACTACTATCCTTCTAACGAGTCTTCACCCCCACGCCCGGCGACACGAACGTTACACAGCGCTACGCTGGGCGGGTTCATTGCGACACCCGCCCTCGCCCCTGCGGCGCACCACAATTCGTTAACGAACAGTTACTAGACGATTGGACACTGTGCCGGTCCCTTACAAGCCTACTACGGTATGTTGCAGATTCACGGTTGTAATTTACCCAAAACGGGTCCAATCGTGTTTGCTTGCATGTCCGTCTCGGTCCTGTGGTGTGCCGCCCCGCCTTGCGACTCCGATGGGTCTGTGCCGGTCCCCAAAAACTCGTATGAGCGACGGGAACACTCATACGAGGCCTACGGGACGAGGGGGGCCCGTCCAACACTCTCCGAAAAAACTCGACCGGCACCTCAACTACCATACCCCCCTATAGTAGATAAAAAAATAAAACCCCAGTGACAGGAGTAGACACGGTTTGTCCCGTAAATCACACGGCCATTTCGGGTGGTTCCGTGCATTTTTTTTCAAATGTTATTGCATGGTCCTTTAGTTTAGAGCATTTTAACAATGCTTGTTAAATTTCAAAGCGTTTGGATGATTATTTCATTGAAAACGACGATGTCCAAATTTATGCCCAGCTGTCCGCAAAGTCCCTAGTCTGACTTAGCCAAGTACTTGGGGTTGTTGGGAATGTGAGATGAATATATGACATTTCATTTGCCTCACTAATTAAGTAGTACAATAAGCTCTAAAACCAATGTATATGCCATTTTGGCACGAGAACGAGGTAAAACGACATAGGCCAAGGCACAACACGCAACCGTCGTAAAAGTACTGGGGTGGCTGGCGGGTAAACCTCTGTTGCGTGAAATTTTCCGCACGAGTCCGCAACTGTGCGCATTTTGGGCGGCCTCGTTCCGCATAAGTCCGCAACCTCGGCACCCACTACCGCAACTTTCCGCAACCTCGGCACCCTGTACCGCAACTTTCCGCAATCTCGGCACCCCGTTAAGTCCGCAACTTTCCGCCTCGGAACCCACGTACCGCAACTTTCCGCCGGCACCCTGTACCGCAACTTTCCGCAATCTCGGCACCCCGTACCGCAACTTTCCGCAATTTCCGCAACCTCGGAACCCACGTACCGCAATTTTCCGCAACCTCGGCACCCGTACCGCAATTTCCCGCACCCTCGGCACCCACGTACCGCAACTTTCCGCAACCTTGGCACCCACG
>VALG01001550.1:0-14451 GCA_009835305.1 Ipomoea purpurea
TACATTAATTGTTGACTTAGTTAAAAAAAAAAAAAAAAAAAACAATAAAATGTTGTTAATTAGCTTTTGTAACCCCAAGAATATTAAAAATTCAAAAAGTTTCTCAAAGCAACTTTTTTAATTAGTTTTTTCCTGAATCGGGATGGATATCAAATACGTTGGTAATGGTAACTAGGTTTTTTAGTGAAAGGTATTTTTGCATGTTTGGTAGTAGGGTGAATGAGAATGGATTATCAATAATGCTGTTTGTTATGTATGATACCAATAAGGGAATAAGATTTAAAAATACAAGGAACAAAAATAAAGACAATTGATTCTAATGATTAAAGACATCCAAAACACCAATAATGAACAAAAAAATAAAAAACAAAATCTAAAAGCATCTCATTCCTTTTGATACGAGATTTCCCTTCAAGTTTCATAAACAATCTCGTTGATGCTTGCATGTGCCATGACTATCAACAAAAAGTGCATGGGTCAAACACTAACATCACATTGGGTTATTGCTAAAAAAAGTCGGGTCTTTAATCACAGACAATTGTATGTGGCTTTTCTTCCGGAGTCACCCATCCTGATGACCTGAAGGTATTTAGCTCTAGACCAATGATGGACAAGTTGGTTGTGACTTACCAATGTGTCTACAAAAGGAAGATTTTCAATTAATGTGTAAATAATCGATGAATATTATTTTTTTTTGTTATCAAATTTACAAAATGTATATTTATCTAGGACAAAAATATATACCTTTATACAAATGAATTAGGAATATCAATTGATTACTATAACTAAGTTGCTAGAGGAACGAGCACATTGCCCAATTTATAAATTAACAATTGATGTATAAAAATCTCTAAAGTTACTGCACCGCATGCGTACATCTACACATTAAACTATTAATTTGAGCCAATACGTTACTCGAATTCAAGCAATGATACCATCAACAAACATAAACGATCCAAACCATATCTTCAATTGCACTATAAAACGAAGTATTTGATGTTTAAATTTAAATAAGGGGAAATCACACATTTAGCCCTCAAATTAGTGCTCAATTTGCAATGTCATCCTTTTAATTCCCAATTTGAAACATAACTTGGCTCCTCAATTATTCGACCATTTTAAGTAGATTTGGTCCTTCTGTGCGACCAGTCAATTTAACTCTGTTTAAATAAGGTGTATAATTGAAATTCACATGAGTAAGAATTTGAAAGTAGTCTAGCCCATCAACATAATGTGGTTGGGCGTTGGAGCATGGCGTGTTGTTGAGAATGGCGTTGGAGCAACGTTTGCACGTCGTCGGCTTCAACACCGGGAGAATACCGGTGAAGTTCCCAGTTGACAGTCTTGAAAGAACTAGAGAGATAATCCATGTTTAAAACCGGCTGAGTAACTCGGCCAATCCTTGAGAGCTCAACCGCGGTGGTGGTTACGACTTGGAATTTCGGCGAAGGTACTTCTAGATCAATGGATAAGAAACTTGCGTGCAGGGATAGGATTTGCGGGACGGAGAATCGGCATAAGTCGTAGCATTGGAAGAAGAGTTGTTGCTGGGGGAGAACAGTTTGGCAGTAAGATTGGGTAGGGAGTGGACTTGCCAAATGCGTGGATGCCGAGACATTTTCTCGACCGGCGACGGGTGGCGGAGCATCTGCCGGCGGCGAATAACAACCGGGCAGAAAAGGAAAAAAATTAGCTATTATATCCAAGGCTATGTGAAATTCAATATACCCCGATTAAACAGAGTTAAGCTGATGTATCACATAAGGACCAATCTGGGCTTTACATGGTTTCGGGGAATTAACTTGAGGGACCAATTTTGTTCAAATTGAAGAACTAAGGATGACATTCCAGATTGAGCACTAATCGGAGGGACCAAAATGCTATTTCTCCTTTAAATAATTGTATTAACGATTAAATATTCTTAATATATTATAACAATCACATTCTATGCATCGCACAGGTGTGAAAATACTGTAGTTAAGGATTAAATTTAGAAATCTCAAGAAAAATTAAAATTGAATAATATTGAACCATTATTTCGTTTAATAATTTTGACGACATTTTTTTTCTATCCATTATAGGCTAAATTTTATTGGGCTATGTTGTTTTTAACTCCTTAGTTGGCCACATCGGCAAATATACCATGCAACAGAGCACACAATGCATTGTGGCCTTGGCCCAACAAGACGTCGTTTTGTAACTTTTTTTCGCGTGGTCTGTTGTTAACCCCTTAAAAAAATCATGTTTCGAATGTTAACAGAATTGTATAATAGAAAACACAAAATTTATACCTGAAAACACAGAATTTTATACCTGAAAATACAACTTTTTATAAACTGAAAATCTCATGTATTCGAAACTGTACAGAATTATATAATAGAAAACACATAATTTTATACATGAAAAATACAGAATTTATATACTTGAAACACAGAATTTATACTGAAAACACATAATTTTATAACTGAAAAATTCCCATGTTTCGAATGTACAAATATATAATAGAAAACACATAATTTTATACCTGAAAACTCATAAATATTTTTTAAAAGGATAAAAATCTCATGTTCGATGTATAAATTTATACTTGAAAATACAGAATTTATAACAGAATACCAAAACAACGTCGTTTGGGGAGGTGCGAGGCGCATATTGCTATTTGCGCCATGTGCACGTATAACGATTGGTCCTCATCCCAGCCAAATTCTTCCTTGGCTAAATGAGGTGAAAAAAAAAAACTTTTTCCTTGCTAATGGCAAATTGACAGAATAGTGAATGTAGTAACTTTTTTTTTATTAGTTTTGAATTAATATTTAAAGTTGATGTGGTTTATTGGGTCCCACTTTTAAAAAAGTCTACTATATGTACACTCAAATTCTATTCTCTCACTTGATATCATAACATGGCAAATAAAGATATGACTATGTTTCATCATGTGAGTCCGAGGAATGTTTTACATCAAAAAATTGTGGGAGGGAGTATCATAATTGGGAAGTATGAAATGGGGTGCATGTATATTTTCTTTTAAAAAATGGATTGAATTTGGCAAGGATGTATATGAATAGTAAATGAATTACAAATTTAGTGATTGTTTAAATAAGACCCACTTTTAAAAGTTAAATAGTATTGTAGGAAAAGGATAGCGACAAATTATGTTGTGGAACCGTGTCAACCTTACAAGGTGAGCACGGTTTCAAAACGGTGTCATTTTGGTGTGAAATACGACGTGTGTCAATTAAGAAAATCGCTTTCTTTTGACTGTTGAACAGCGTTTGTCTTCAAATTCTTGGCAGTTTCTACTTCCTCAAACTCTATGTTCACAGATTATAGAAGTCTATGTTCATTTAATTTCTTGAACTCTATGTCATAAAACTTTTGAACTCTTTATGGTGCTGAATTCTTTTGACATTTTTTTTAAAAAAAAAAGCTGATTGGTGGAGGGAAAACAGTGCCACTAACATGACACGTTACTCGCGAATTGCAGACAACGTCGTATTGGGAACCGTGTCCACCTTCCGATACGACGTCATTCTGCAATTCTAGAGTAATTGTGCTGTTAGTAGCACCATTTTCCTCCACCAATCAGATTTTTTTTAAAAAAAAAATTGTCAAAAGAATTCAACGACATAAAAAAGTGTGAATATACTGTTACGTAACTGTGAATATAGAGTTCTGCAGTTGTGAATATAGAGTTTTGCGTTGTGAATATAGAGTTCTATAATTATGAACATAGAGTCTATAATTATGAATATAAAGTTTAGTAATTATGAACATAGACTTCTTGAAGACAAACACCATTAGCAGCAAAAGAAAGTATTTTTTTTTTTAAATTAACATTGCGTTGTTTTCCACCAAAATGACACCGTTTTAGAACCGTGCCCACCTTGCAGTTCCACAGCATAATTTGCCATCCATGGCAAACAGTTCAAGATAGCTTATCAGCAAATTATGCTGTGCATCCGTGTGCACCATGCATGGTGCACACCGATGCAAAAACGACATCATTTTACTTAAATAAAAAAAATCATTTTTGATTGACGTTATTACGTAAACATAGCTCATAATTTATAATTCCAAATTTTGAATTTATATTTATGAAATTATGCATGTGTAGTTATGCAATTATGAATTTATAGTTATAAAGTTATGGATGTATAATTATGCAATTTTGATTTTTTTTTTTAAAGTCAAACGTCAAAACAATGTCGTTTTTGCAACCGTGTGCACAAGGTTACACAACAATCGTTATACCCTACACCACGGCGCACATAGCACTGTTCGTCGCGCGCTTCCCAAAACGACGTCGTTTTGGGGTCGTTTTGGGAGGCGCGATAGGAAGTTGCTGGGAATTATGTGTATTTGTTCACACAATTATGTGTATTTGTTCATACAGTTATGTACATTTTTTATACAATTATGTACATTCGAATCAGAAAATTTGTGTGTATTATGTTAAGAGTTGATGTGTATTGTTAAAAGTTTATGTTTATTATGTATTATGTTAGATTATGTGTATTATCTTTTAAAAAAAGTATGTATATTTTGTTATATAATTATGTACATTCATGTATACAATTATGTGTATTCTAGTTAACATTATGTACATTTTTGAACAGCGGATCATTTTTAAAGAAAAAATTATTGTCATTCACTGGAGCGAAAAAATTCAAAAAAAAAAATAAATTAAATGACGTCGTTTTACATCTGAGTGCACAGTGCAACGCGCGCCGTGGTGTAGGATATAAATTGCCGTTACACAGCATAACGCTCCTAGCGTGCTTATCCGACCAGAAAGTCCAATACTCTGACTTGTAAAGTTGAGCCCAAAATGAAAACAGAAGCCCACTAGTAAATTCTGCCAGTCCTTCCAAACGACATCGTTTGAATATCCATTCGCATCAAATTCACCCGTAGTCCGGAAGAAGAGGCTTCTAGATCGAGTCTGAGACAAGAGAGAGAAAGAGAAATTGACTCAAAGGAGAACCCTAAAAAATGGCGATGTCGTCGTTCTCGCGGTGGCTCGTAGATCCAAAGAGGAACCCTCTCGCCGCTATCCATAAGAAAACCCTCGATTCTCGCCTCCGCAAATACGGTATGTATGCACACAAGCATATGCGAGTGTCTAGTTGTACCTCATCTGCCTATATTCGCGGATAAATGAACAGATATATTCTGGTTTCAATATTTTATGAATAATCGATAAATTTGTGATGCTGAAGGTCTGAGATACGATGACTTGTACGATCCGTATTACGATCTGGACATCAAGGAAGCTCTGAATCGGCTGCCTAGGGAGATTGTCGATGCCCGGAACCAGCGTCTCAAGCGCGCCATGGACCTCTCAATGAAGCATCTGTACCTCCCAGAGGACCTTCAGGTAATGGTACCATTATTTTTCACAATAGGTTTTCAGCTGATTCTCTTGCTATGGTTAAAAAAGGAACTTGAAAATGGGTTTTGTATGTTTGTGTGCATATATAGATACAGACACCCTTTTTGCATTAGATATCAGATAGTATAATATTTCAGCCCTTTGAATGGCATATTTAATTGGATTGGCTTTAGACATGCAATTCTATAAATATCTTTGTGTGGTGTTATTTATTTGAACAAAAGTATATATTGATTCATATTGGAACCCCAACCTTCATAATGTATAGCCAGGGTACAACCTTAGACCTCCATAACGAATGCTTGAAAAGAACTCAGGCCAGTGTAGTTAACTTGGTCAAAATACAGCTGTTAACTATTGAATTCTTCAATTCTTTTTTTTTTAAGTAATCCTTCTCTTTGTTCCATTTATATGACTTCTATCATGATGCTTGTTTTTGAATGTGTGGTAGAAGAGACTTTATGATTTGCATTGATGTTCTGGTTTTCTTTTTTGCAGGCAATGCAGACGCCATTTAGACACTATCTTCAGGAAATGTTGGCCATTGTAAGTCATTTTAGATATGTGTTTCCTTTATGCACACACAGACACACACATTTTGGGGTACATATGGGGGAGATGGGATTCAAACATAGGTCCACTACCTTTAAGGGGTGAAGCTTATTCCGGCCCCCAGATTTGTGTTTCCTTTAATATTTATTTCTGTTTTTTTTTTTGTTCTTCATTTTTGCTAGTGGTAGATCAGCTTACATTAATCTTGTGATCTTGGGTGAATTTTTATTCTTTAATAATTGTTTTTTTTTTTTATAAGTTTACTTGCTGCATATTTATTCTTTTGCTTGCTATTGACTTGAATTTTCAATCATTACTCCTGTTGGCTTTCATCTCTTATACCTTAAAATTGCTTATAATAGATCTTGTGTGTTAGTGATTGCATTTCATGTTACAACTTGCCTTGCAACTTTTACCTTGGACATGGCGTAGAAGAATTGCATATTAGTCCCTCCATGCTCAGTTTGTACTTTGTCATTAGTCACTTCCAATTAGGGTTTTGGTTGTGTCCTAAAGAAAAGTGCATTGAATGAAAGTAATCTTGCTCTCCAGTTTAATGGAATTTTCTATAGTTTACACCTCAACGTCCAAATCCATTTGCTGTTATAATCTTTCATGTCGATAGGATTGTCTGACATTTCAAGCTTCTGATAGTTTGATGTAAATTGGTTGTTCAATCCTGTTGGTCTACATGCTAGTAATATCTACTAGGATACCAATAGCTGAATCCCAACTGTTTGCATAATTTAGGTGTAGGTACAAAGATTTGTATGACTGTAGGTAGCAGAATACATATGCTTTTTAAGACACTACACAGCCTGGAAGAATATGGTTCCACCTCAGATGTCTGAATTATGCATATTGATTTTTATCATTTGCCTTGTGAATTCTCATTTACTGACATTTTATTATTATTATTATTTCTTCCTCTTTAGGTGAAGAAAGAGAGAGCAGAACGTGAGGCTTTGGGGCTCTACCTCTCTATCAGCGCACAATTCCTTAATGCAATTTTCCTTGTTGTCTTGCTGCCAATGAAGGCAAGCGTATATTCTATATATGGGTATGGAAGAATAAGCACAAGCACGGTATCTATACAAAATCTCCATTTCAAGAATGTATTATGTCAGAAACTTGTAACTGATGTCAAACATCTATTAGCTCATCTTTGATGCTTTCTCTACCGTACTTTAAAATGTTCAATACAGAGGCATTGGATTTTCCTTTATTGCTACTTGCTTGTTTTTTCTATGATCCCGTCAGTTATTGAGATTGATTCATTTTAGACAATGATGACATGAAATAAAAACTTTCGGCTTTCTGTGTTCACTGTTGTGTTACTGTTGTTAAGATTGATACTAGCCCATTATTTTAGTTCAAAATTTTTATTTGTTACAAGTTATAGTAGCTCAATGAGAAATGAATATGTTTTTTGTCCCTGAATTTTTAACCTTTTTATTTGTTTAGTCAATGACTTTTTGTTGTTGCAATATGCATCTTTAATTCTTTATAAATGATATACCCTAATTTCTTCAAAAAGTGGTAGTTTTAACTCTTGGATAAATAAAATATTAAACTCTGTTAATTTTTTTTTAGTATATAGGTATTTTAAAAGTTTATTATCTTTATTTTTCATAACCTTTTCCTTGTTAATATTTTAATATAGATCAATTTCTATTGCTTTTCTACATGAATTTGTTAAAATCAAATTTTAATACTCTTACCACTTATATAGATATTTTAAAAGTTATTATTTTATTTTCATAATCAGTTTGATTAGGTAAAGAATAAAATATGAATTGTATTCTGTTGTTTGTTGGATGAAGGAGTAGATTTTAGTAATTGTATTCCAGTGTTCGGTCGGTTAAAGGCAATAGAAATGAAATAGGTTTTAAAGACATAAATACACTTATACAAAATAATAATAATAAAATAATAATAATAATATAATGAATAATAATAATAATAATGACTAATTAATAATAATGAATATGATTATAATATAGCTGAATGGTGTGTGGCGGCCAGGGGGGGGGAAGGCAGCATAATAATCAATAATCAATAATAGATAATAATAATAATAATTATTATTATTATATTATTATTATTCTATACAAATACAATTTATATTATATTTATTTTTTTAATCTATTCCATGAACCAAACATGTCATAAAAGGTCATCTCTAATGCTTAAAAAAATTGGAAGAAAGAAGGAGATAAAGAGGAGAAAAAGAAGAGAAAGTTTGACATGTGCATGCGTGTTTTGTGTGTTGCGCCAGCGCACCCACATCCACAGGGGAGATGGGCAAATTATATCGTGGCATCGTGGTGATTAATTGATTATGACCACCATGCATCAAAACGACGTCGTTTTGTTTAATGGAAAAGGAAATAGTATTCCGTTATCTGTCGTTCTGCCAAAAAGTAACTCTTTTATTATATTAATTTTCATTTCATTTTGTAACACTGCAGGTTTCAGTTTACAACCACAACTGCATTTTTCACTTCAATATAACTAATGTTTTTATTTCGCTATAATATAGAATTCAAATATGTGAAGAGTTATTCTTATGTAATTTATTATTACTCTATATTTTTTATTAAAGCACAACTACATGATCATTTGACGTATAATTAATGCTTTATTGTACAATAACACTTCAAAATGTGAACATGCTCTATTCAGTTTCATGTATATATATACATTGCACACTATCAGCATATCTAAATCCGAATGCACTAACGACGCGCCGTTTCTTTACTTAAAGCCAACGATCGTCGTTTGACCGCCAGGGTGCATGTGGTGTTTTTTACTTCAACGGTCAACTTTTTCTTCTATTAAAATTTTTGTAGATTTCATTTTATTTTTAAAATATATATTTAGTTATTTAAAATTATATATTCCATTTGACATGTTAATTTGTTTTGTAGACGATTTCGAATGCAAATTTCAATATAATAAATTTATTTTGATTAGTATGAATTACCGATTTTATAATGTCAAAAATTTTTCTATTTCGTTATTTAAAATTTATTTTTATTTTAGAATCAAAAATTTGAAATATTAATTATAAAAAATATATAAAATAATGAGCCAATGACTACCTCTTACTCCCCATTTGCTATTTCCATGTTTCTACCTCTACTCCCAGTTTGCGTTTACTTTTTTTGCGAGTACATTCGTGATTTTTTAACTTTTTTTGCAAATGTTAGATTTGGTGAAAGCATTTCTGATAATAATGTTAACGTCACTTATTACCCTAGAGATGACTCCTACTTCTTTAGATCGTAGTTTTGGTTTGATACCAGCCCTGTTGTTTATTTTTCGGTGGCCTCTCTGTAATGACTTAAATAATATATGAAGTTGTGTTTTTAAAAAAACATAAATTTTTTTTTTTTTTTAAAAAAATAAAATGAAGAATATCCCATAATGAATTGCCTTTAAAAATTAGGGGCAACCAGTTTTTATTGATTCACTTTTCATGCCAAATAGAATATTACATACGTGCTAGGAGTAATATTCGCTGTGAAGGGTGTTTGGGAAAAAAAAAAAAAAAAAAAAAAAAAAAAAAAATTTTGGGGATGGAAAACATTTTCCATGGAAAATGTTTTCCTAAAAGTTAATTATGAACAATAATGTTTTTCATTTCTTTTATGTGTTTGGTGTTTTTTTGGGACGCGTAAAACATTTTTCATTGGAAAGGAAGTTTTCCTTAAGAATGGAGGAAAACAAATTCCTAGCTCATTCCTAGGTATTTTGTTTTCCGATGAAAAATGCTTTTCAGTGCGAAAACTAATGATGACAATTGGTGGTTAATCATCACCATTCTTTATTAATATACTTTGATTATTATTGTTGAGGTATATTGCATGTAGTTTCATTATTCCTATACAATTCAAACTCAATACCAAACAATGGGAATTTCATGATTCCAGTCAGATTTCTTTTCCACAAACCAAACGATGAAATCTATTTTCTTAGAATTTATTTTCCATGGAATTTCAATTCCATTTCCCTTCAAATATTTTCCATAGAATTTCAATTCCAATGCTTCTTTTCTTATCTCTTCAATTTGTGGTCCAACTCTTTCACATCACTATATAACCTGCTCTCCTGTTTTCTCTCCAATCTTTCTACATGTCATTTATTTGTTTTATTCACTTATTTATAATTAATACTTTTAACATTATAATTGACTTTTGATATCTACCTCTATGTAGACCATTTATTTAAGAACATCTCATGCTTAGTTTCTCATGTAGCCATATTCTCCTTTTATGTCTTTTACCCCAAGTATCACATCAACTTTCCCCAGATCTTTCATGTCAAACTTATCACACAAGGAATTTTTAATTTCTTTTATCGCATTATATTAGAACTAAAGAGTAGCATATTGTCCACATAGACACATATAAGTACGGTGCTAGACTCAATCTCCTTCGAGTACAGACAAACATCTTATCTGTTAATTGAGTAACCTAGATCCAAAGTATTTTATGAAAGTTTTCATACCACTGTCTGGGAGCTTGTTTTAGTCCGTATAGATATTTTATAAACTACATACCTTTCTTTCTTGCACTGGATTGACACATCCAGATGGTTGTTCCATGTAGATCTCTTCTTCCAGATCCTCATTTAGGAATGCTGTTTTGACACCCATTTGATAGATTATCCACTTGTGAGATGAGGCTAAGGAAAACAATGCACGTATGGTGTCTATTTTAGTCATGGGTGGATACGTGCAGAAGTAATCTTCATCAAACTTCTGTTTGTAGCCCTTGGCTAAAGTCTTACCTTAAATCTTCAATTGACATGTCTGGTATAAGTTTTCTTTTAAAGATCCATTTACAGCCAATTGATTTAACCCCTTTGAGAAAATCTACCAATTCCCAAGTGTGATTAGACTTAATAGAGTCTAACTCACTTTGTATGGCTTCTTTCCAGAAGACAACATCAACTAAGCGCATAACAACCTCGAACGATTTTGGATCCTCTTCCAAGATTAGCTAGCATACAAACTGATCAGAAATTTCATTTATATCATTCAGCTCAGTTATGTATATTATAAAGTTAGAGCCAAAACTTGTTTCAGTTCTTTGTCTCTTGTTTCTCCTAGGCTGTTCAAGCTCATTCTCAATCTGAGAAGTAGGAAGCAATGTAAATTCGCTCCTTTGTGAGATGTTTGGAGACAATTTTAGAGGGAAGATGTGTTCAAAAAGCCTCAGCCTCTCATGCTTCGCACATAGACCGACTGTCTAAGTACATAACTCTGTATGCAACACTGTTTTTTGCATATCGACAAAAATTGCATCTGAAGTCTTTAGCCTAAGATTGGGTCTTTTAAATGATGGAAGACCT
Source organism: Ipomoea purpurea (assembly GCA_009835305.1). NCBI lineage: Eukaryota > Viridiplantae > Streptophyta > Magnoliopsida > Solanales > Convolvulaceae > Ipomoea > Ipomoea purpurea. The sequence continues at coordinate 11,303 of VALG01001550.1, forward strand.
ACCTTTGCTAAACATCCCCATACTTTGAAGTATTTTAGATTGGGGGCATAGTCTTTCAACAGCTCATATGGGGTTTTATCGTACCCTTTATGAGGTATTCCGTTGAGAATGTGATTAGTTGTAAGAGCAGTTTCTCCCCCATAGAGTTTGGAGCACTTGAGCTAATAAAAAGAGCGTAATCATTTTTTTTAGAGTTCTATTTTTCTCTCAACTATACCATTTTATTGTGACCAAGACTATGTGGTCACTTAAGAGATATAGATTCATATTCACCACCTCTGTCAGACCAGAGTATGTTGATTTAGATGATTTTCTACTTCAATTTTAAAGATACATTTTTTTTTTATTCTGCTTTGTCTTTTGTTCTTAGCAGATATATTTTTGAAAAACGAGTAAAATCTTCTATAAAAAGAAATATAGTATTGTTTTCCACCTCTAGTCTCAGTATTTTTTAAATTTGCTATATCAGTGTGAATCAATTCTAACGCATATTATCGGCATATGTAGTATGATGTTTCATGGTGGAAAAGGGTTTTAACAAATTTTGCCTCAGCACATATTTCACATTGAGAGAAAGAGTCATTTTTCAAACTTGGACATATTCATGTTTTTGAGCTTGTTCATGCATTCAAAACCAACATGTCCTAATCTACCATGCCACACATCAAATGAAACAGCAATATAAGCAGAAGAGCCAGAACCACTGGCAAGGTTACTCATAAATATATTTCTCAATGTTCTCAAAAATAAATTGAATCAGAGGCAAAGCAAACTGTCCCCCACATAAATACTTTTTTTTCCCCAAATACTCCCCTCTACGGGTCATTATCATGCGTTCTGACTCAAAATGTAGTTTGATCACAACCCTTACCAACAAAGACCCTGAGATCACATTGGTTAGAAACAAGTACTTGCTAGAGAAAAGTTTAATTTCTACATTCCATTTTACCTCTTACCTTAGTCATATTGTCATTTCCCATGAAAACTTCTTCTTCTTGTCCTTCAATAATTGATTGGAAATTTTTGAAAAGTCTCCTGTTTGAGCAAAAATGATGAGACGCTTCAGTATCCACTAACACTCTTTAGAACCTTCCACAACATTTGCCTCCAGGGTCACCACTGCTACCACCACTTTTGCATCCTCTAGTAGGTTTGCTTGGTTCATGGGTTCTTTTTGATTGGCCTTCTAATCGTTTGCCCCCTTCCTGTGGTAACATTATGCTACACGGTGTCCATGCTTCCCACAGACGAAACACCTGTCTCATTTCCCTTGTTTATGGTGTTTGTTGTTCTTGAACCGACTGTTGTTGTTGGCTTTGAAGCCCTTCTTCCCGTGCTTGTTCTGGCCTCCACCTCCAAATTTTGTCTTGTCATCTTTCGCACTGGTTTCTATAACATTAGCCTTTAAATTTTCAAGGAAAGAAACATATCTTTGTCTGAGGCGAAAAGCCTCTTCGATGTTAAGATGATTGACCATATGCTCCCAGGTGTAGTCTTTGGTCTCATGCTTCATCTTGTTTTGGAATTCTACCCAAGACCTCGGGTAGCTTTTCGACTAGTGCATATGTTTGCAGCATATCACTTACCGGAATGCCTTTTATTACTAGATCAACAAAAAAGGTTCTCGTACTCACAAACCTGCTCTATGATCGGCCTTGAGTCTACCATCTTTAGTTCAGCCAGTGTCCAACTGCATATTTCCTGCAGACTCCATTATCTACCCCAACGTTATGTTCAGCAGGGTGTCAGACATAAAGTGTAGCAGAATTCCTCGCACAGTTTTGTTGTCTCATTCGTACTTAGTACGAACCTCTTGGGACAGATCATGCGACAATGAGGCTGGAGTTTTAGGCTCGGGTGTTTTCGAGTCTAGAGTTTCACCCAAAATCATGACATGATTCTCTTGCTCGGAAGGTTAAACATATGTCGGTTAGGCAGGGAGGTTGATATGACTCTGGGTTATTGGTGAGAACGTAGTCAAGTCAACGGCCTCAAAGGCAAAAAGTGAATAAGCATCTTGACAGATCACATACGGTAGTTCATACCGTTGAGTGGCTCAACGTTGGCGAGATCAGAAGTACATTGTTTAACGAATGACGACATTTTCTAGAAGAAATCACTTTTAACTAAAGGAAAGTAGTAGAAAATTTCATAGTGAAGACTACATTAATGTAGGTTGGAATCGATGATTTACAGGGCGAGGAATATAGAAATCTGTGACGGTACTAGGACATTGCTTTAAAAGCGATTTTCCTGGAGGGACTTATGCGGTTCTTAAATTCTGATCACTTTCAATTACCAAACACATACTGCTACGATTAATAAGCACAATTAAATCGCAGGCGAACCTGACTTTGGATGCTCAAACGAGAGAAGTTGAGAGAAGAGAATGAATAGAACAAGTGAAGGTGTGATTTCAGAACACATGGGAGATAGATATTTATAGTCTCTGAAAATAACCGTCTCCCCAGTCTAGCCACAACAAAATTCTGCACAGATAGCGGAAAAAACTCAGCAGTTTGAGAATAGTAGGCCACGAAAATTAAAAGATTTACTCTGGTTGCACAAATTAATTCTGGACTATATAAATCAGCAAAATAATCAGAAATAAAATAGAAGGTGTGTAAAGAGGGCTGCCACACCAGACCTCACACGCGTGCGAACCAAGCCAAGCAGGCGGGCGGCTGACGACGCGCGCGTGGGGTTCCCCCTTTCCTTTTCATCTGCTAAAAGAGTTGGTATTTAAAAGGATGGAAAAAATTCTCCAAGGAAAGCAAATTTAAAGTGGAACAAAAGTTGATTGGCAACCTACCCTTGGCTTGAATGTATATATATATATATATATATATAATATATATATATTATATATATATATATATATATATGGTGGGAGAAATTAGGGTTTAATCTCATCCATTGATTCAGTCTATGATTCAAGTGTCCAGCAATGAAGTCCTTTAAAAATAAACGATGGTGGCATTATTGGTAATTTTTGTGTAAATTAATTTTTTTTGTCTTTCAATGCATTTTTTTCTTCTTCTTGTAGAACACAATGTTGTGCCTTTCAGAACACAATGTTGTGTCCTCTAGAGTATATTAATGTGCCAGCACATTGTTGAGCCTTACAGAGCATATTGTTTTGCCTTACA
>VALG01001555.1:0-12152 GCA_009835305.1 Ipomoea purpurea
CTTGGTCCTTGGCTTCCAACCAGGGGGGATAACCATTTTTCTTGTAAACCTTATCTTTGTGTATGTCCAGTATAGCCACAATATGTGCATACTGGTCTCTTGTTGCCTGAAGGGAATCTCTTATAGTTTTGATGATTTCCACTGTCAGTGTTGCTAGAAACACACTACCACTGTTTCCATTTTCTCCTGCTTGATGAAGTTGGCTTCCAAAATCAGTGGTGCCATCTGAAATTGCCTTTCTTGTTGTGATATCATCGAATAAGCTTCACACACATCAGGCAAAGGTCTCATGAGCATAATCTGATTTCTTGCTCCAGTGTATCTATCATGCAAATCCGATCAGAAATATAGAGAGTTTTGTCTTTCTCTGCTTGTTCATTCATCTCATCAAACCTTTTACCACATTGACATTTCGGATTGCATCCACATAGCATGGTAGGTCTAGATCATTAACTCATCCCATAAGAGTTTATGTTTAGTGAAATAATCGTTCAAGGAGCTTTCTTCCTGTTTTGTTTGATAGATCTCACATTTGATTTTCGCGATTCGAAATATGTCTTGCTGACTGAATCTTCGTTTCAGATCATTCCATATTCCATACGCCGTGTCTATCCAAAGCACACTTCGGCCAACAATTGGTGATAGTGATCGGACAATCCATGAACACTGTGTTATTGAACGTTCCCACACATCATACTTTCGATCATCTAACGCAGGTTTGGTGATCGTATCGTTAACAAACGCAAGTTTGTTCTTGCAAAACAAAGCCATCGTCATTGCCCTAGCCCGAGGGTGATAGTTTGAACCATCCATCGGAGTAGAAATGAGCACCAACGCCGGATTCTCGTTTGGATGTAGAAAATAGGGATTTGATTGAAGATCTGGATTGAAATTCACCTCTCCAATACTCGGGACACTCATTGGTGTGGGAGCAGCAGGGGTTGCCGGAGCTGATTTTGATTTGGATTCGTCAGAGCAATTGCCAGATTATTGATCGGAGTCGATCGATTGATGGGAGGCCACGCTTCCATCGAGAGAGATACTTTGGGAATTACTTCATTCGGAGCTCTGGTACCATGTGATGATTCAGAGAAGCAAGAAGATGAAAAGTGAACTGATTGAATTCAACAACCAAAACTGTAAATCCTTCTGTTACAGAGCCTTATATACATTGTTTCTAATAGCAAAGAAAGCAAAGAAAAAGGGAGGGAAAAATAACTGCTTCTAACAGACTTGAAGGAGATGAAGGAGTAACGGATGAACTCCACTTGTCAACCATCTGTATCTCCTAATATGTCGTGTGAAATTGGATTACTGGTGGTAGCATAGATGGATTCATCGTGCAATGAGATTATGGTGTAAGAAGCTTTAGATTTGCCTTGTTGTGTATATGATGAGATCTTAGTTGTACTATTAACTTTTTATCTTACAATCACCTATTGATATTTGGTAGTTGTAGTTTTTCCCCTACATGTTTCATGCATTGTGGGATGTGTGTTGTAGGTTATCATGTGAAAGTATTGAACAAAATATTAATTTTATTATATTAGTAAAAATACTTGGTAAATAAATATATATAACATATTTGTATTATAAAAATTGATATTTAATTACAAGATAATGTAAAAAGAAGACAATGAACAATGTAGTGAATATAATAAATTAATAAATTTGAAGGTAATGAAATCTTTGAATTGTAGAAAATAAAGATAATATAACTAATGAAATTACATCTCTTTTAAATTTTTATAATGATTAATTTTTTTAAAATAAAGACATTATAGACATCTAATTCTAAATTAATTAAATGCATATGTATTATTTTTTTTTATTGTAGCTACTAATTTATTTAATTTAATAAGAGTAATAAAGTGACGTACATACTTTTTCATTAACAATAATGAAATCATTGATTTTTTAAAATTTACATTTGTTGTTCAGACAAATTATTTCTCAGAGTTTGTCAATGATGACAATTGTTACAATTCATGTCAATAGAGGATGATAATAAATAATTCAAATATACTTACAATAGATATTGTTATAATGATATAATAAAAATTAATTACAAATTTCTTTAGAAGTTTTCATGCATGGATAAAATTCTGATGTGTAAACTTGTTAATTAAGCCATTAGGATGTAACATTGTCAATCCTTTGGAAAATGGTCTTACCGTTTTAGAGTCCAGGTGTAATTGTATTTATGATCAACAACTTTGTAGTTAGTCGCGCAGGTCTGACAATGATGTAAGAACAATTTTGTCTGATAAAAAAATAATATCAATATTTGTAAAGTAATGTATATTGTCTCATTATAAAAATACATACAAAAAATAATTAATATCATAACGAAGTAAAATCATACGTATAATGCAAAAGTAATAATTGAAATATTAAGTTTGTTCTGATCTAAATAATAAAGAAGATTAATTAAAACGAAAAAAAAAACTTAACCTAAATTTGTTTTTTTTTAATTGCATAAAAATCAAATGATTTTTAAAGTTTCTTGATTTATAATCTTTGTTGCTTAACTTGAATGTTATGCTATTTAGTCGATCTAATTATTTGACCAAATTTTATGTTAAATTTTATATTAATAGTATATTTTAATACATTTTACATATTCGTAGTATATGTTTAACAATTATGCCTACTCTAATTGGGATGAGGTTCGAACCTAAGACCTTTCTTATAGAAATTAATGAGTAAGTTAAATATAATAAATAGTTAACGGAATATTCCGTTACTAAAGTTTATACCTAACGGAATTTATGTTATTTAAGGGAAGAAAATAATATAATAGAGGGTAAATAAGGAAAATCGTTAAAAAAAAATACTAAAATAAAATAATATGAACCATTCATTTTAAGAAACAATACTACTGATATTTTTTTTGTTTCAGTTAAGGGCCTAACATTTATGACTCTTATTAGAATTGTAGATGTAGATTTGGGTGTGTTTGGTTGGCAGGTTTAGCTCTAAGGAATGAGTATCTAAGTGATTGTTCGTATGTGTTTTGCTGAGTTGTTTGCGCGTTGCGTGTGCCTGGCTCTAGGACTCTTGTTTTTTTTTTTTTTTTTTTTCTTCTTCTTCTTCTTCTTCTGCAGGTTCAAACAAAGCAAATTACTTATTATGGAGTCCAATTAACAACTTCAAGCTAATGAAATTTTTGGCAAAGGAACAATCACGATGAACATTTTGAGGGGGAGTTCTTCTTAATCTCTTATGAACAAATTCAATTTGTGTATTTATTGGTATTTACGGCTAGATTGGTTTTCTTGGTTATATGGATTCTCTCTGAATTTCTCAGATTTTGGATTATTCGTTGGGTTATCTTTTTATTGGGTCATCGTAATTTCTGAGGTCTCAGTTTATTATCATCATCTTATTTGGATTATTCTTGGTGTATGATATTGATCTGATCAATATGATGAACGATTGGATATGAGGGAAAGATTATAAAGGGGTGTAAGCCAGCAAGCAAGTATGAGGACTGTTTCCGTTTCTGATAAGGCAGATGATGATGATGACGATTCAGTTTCGGGCACCCCGTCAGAACGCTGATCTAATCCACTATCTGATGTTCACCTAATCTATATTGTCATTTATTTGGCAAAAAGGGGGAGATAATTTTTGAGTGGGGAGTTTTGTTTGACTTGGTTGTTTTGGTATGTTGGAATAAGGGGGGAATACAACAAGGGGGAGTAGTAGTTATGATATGTTTTGTCTTGACTCTGATGGCTGCATATGGTATGACTTTTGGTACTACTACTCTTATGAAAATAACATGTGGTAAATCTCTAACTATATCACTCCTTGATTATGCGATTAATGGTTTATATCTCTTCACAATGAAGCTTTTATTTAGCTTATATTATATCCGTATACTACGTGGTATTCTGAAAAAATTCCTTTATTTTGAATTGTGACATCTCATGAGTTATTCGACAGTAAAGGTTTAGTGAATTATAACAGGTACAAGGATGGAACATGGTCCAAAAGAGTTTTGTTTAATTGGATATTTTCATTAAGGTATTGTTTAGTACATATACTAAGGGCCTTTAATAAAATTAATTTGTTTCTCGTATTTTGCCCAAAGTATAAGATACTATAGTTTTACCAAATAAATTGCCAAAGGGGGAGATTGTAAGTGTACAAGTGTAATACACAATAAAACCTTTGTTGGCTAATTTATTTAGTTTGAATTAAATTAGATTTAAGTTAGATTAAAACTCTTTGGACCACTTCCGATCATATAGTATGTTTGAATGGATATCTTTTATTGGTTGAAGAAAGGGAAGTCAGCAGTGCGCATAATGAGAGGCTTTCAAATAAAATGTGTGGCTGTGGTTCTTTGAAGATTATGGGATGCTAATTATGTGGATCAAAGGGATGTATTAATTATTACTATAAAAGGAAGTCATCCCATTGTGGAAAGCTCCCGAATTGAGAAGTGCTATATTGAGTGAAAGGATATTCTACACACAGTTATTATATTAATCGCTTTTATTATATTATCTCTTAAGGATTTAAATTTGAGCTACACAGTCAGTACCTGGAACAACTGAAGCTTTGCTTGAAGATTGTCATGACATGCACGGTTCAGTCCTGAGTAGATGTTAGGAAGTGTTGTGGTAGTAACTGCTGTTAGCCATTTGTACTTACCTATTGTATAACTCCTTAGTGAACATCTATAGTGGATTAGACAGACGTGGGTTGCCCCGCAAGACGTAGGAGAAGCGCTCCGAACTGCGTAACAATTTCCTTGTGTTCTTGTTTTATTTTATGCTTTCTTTTTTAGTTATTTACATTTGATTAAATAACCTAATTGATGAACGTGATTGTTGCATAACATAAAATCAAGTAGAATTCTAAGTTACATCTTGCATTCAAGATTCACGGTGCAATTTCAAATGCAAGTGAATATTCACTCCCGTGATATAAACACTCAACAATGTAAGAACAAGCATTCAATGTAAACTCCTAACTAATACCATCTCCCGATGTGCAATAATCAAGAATTAACTTCCTTAACCAATATGCCCTCTCCCAATGTGCAACAATTAAGTGCAATTGTGAGTGCTCTCAGTTATACCCTAACTCCCGTTAAGACACAAAGATAGCTATGAAACGACTAACTATGTCCACTAATTACAAGCATCAACAAGATAAAACACATTTGCAACACAAGATATAAAACTCAAATATCAATATATTAAAGAATCTGAGAACTAGACACATAGGTTCATAAACACTTTTACCGAAGAATCTCTAAGGTAACTTAGGCACACATGGATAAACTAGAATTCATTGTAATAATATAAAGAGTTTACAAGCAATCAAAGAGAGTAAAAGAATAGACCAGGTGATTCTCCCAAATCTCCCTAGCTTTTCTTCTTTCTTCCCAAGACAGCTTGCAGCTCTTGATTCTCCTATTTCTTGTCTCCAAAATGCAAGCTTGATGGTCTCTAGGGGTGAGGGAAGATGGACTATTTATAACCGAGGCCAAATAGGAGCAAATTAGGAAGTTTTCGCAAATGAACAAATCTGCCCCGGAACGCCTTCTCGACGCGTCGAGTCTCGGCGCCCAACCTTCCGAACCTTACTGGAATTACTCGACGCTTCAACTTTGACGTTAATTTTCAGCATCTCTCGACCAGACATCTTGAATGCATCGAGTTTCTCCTGAACCCGAATAGCAACCATTCTGGAAAATATTGAATGCGTCGAGTTCGAACTCGACGCGTCAAAAACCCTGTTTCAGCATCTTCACTTCATTTTTTACTCCAATCTTATCCCTGACTTCCCCTTACCCTTTGCAATTGACCTACAATGGTTCCAAAACACTAACAAAACACCGTAAAACATTCAAATCAAGTGTGAAACCATATATTAGTTAGAGAACAAGGGGAAATATGCATTTAAAGTAACATTTTCATGAGCTTAAACCCAATAAATTGTTGGAACCGTTGGTAGAAAAACAAATAATAATCAAATAAAATAAGATTATTACTTTTTCTGAAAAAAATAAGGGAAGAAAATATGGAGAATTTAGCTAGTATTTGGGTGTGGTTTTTTGCAAGAGTTAAGCGATTACTCTTTCCTTAAAACTTTAGATTTGCCACCTCCCCAAAGATGCTAGGAGCGTTGTGGCCTAGGCTTCCAAGGATAAAACTTGTTATGATTCAATGTTTGAGCATTCAAACAAAGAATCCGGTGAGCAAGACAAGGTGATGAACACAGTATAGCTAAAGAAAGAGTAGAAACAGAGTGTTTTTGAGGCTGGAAAAAATAACTTTCGTGTTGTGTAATTCTCTGTAAAAAATTCTGTTGCCTCTAACCCTCTCTTAATATAGGGTTGAAGGATTAAATAGCTCTTAATAGGGCACTTTAAGGCACCTCCACTAACACCAGGGGGTGGTAACAGCAACCATTACATGGGTTTCAATTCAAAAATAAAGATTGGAATAATTCAAGAACCGCGCACAGAGCTCGGGCTTGAATTAAGCCTTTTTTCAATCTCGTCTAGTTGGAATTTGATTTGCACCCCCCCCCCGTGAGAGAGCCTCTATGCATAAACAATCTACATGCTTTAAAGGCTCCTTGTATGTAGGGGGGAAAATCCTCAATTCCACCAATGTGGGGGACAAAAACTCACTTTTTTCCCTTCATTTTCCAACTCAAATAGGTCTACTTTGAGAATCAATATCTCATTCACCCATTATCCGTTTGAGCGTACAATATATCAATCTTTCGTCTCACTACGAAGAACCCGAATTCACTTTAACCCGACCAAATCAAAGTGGACCCCACTTATAATTGTACCACAAAATAGTCACTTAACATGCCATTTTATGCAATTTAAGCTATTTTTTCCAACAATCCCCCACATGAATGAAAAATTGATTTTCGGGGTATTTTGAAAATCGGAAAAACTGTGTTCAAATGGTCGATCCCTGCATAGGATAGGTAGGGAGTCACTATACCCTTTGAACCTTCCCTTGTGAAGACATGTTTACTCTACTGGCTGTATGGTGGAATGCGATGTCTTTGAACGACTGCCGTTTGTGTAGACGATGACATATCTCACACAAGTACTCCCAACCATGCTCTTGCTCTCACGATGTGCCCGTTTTGGTCGTGGGTCACCGTTCTTGGTTCTACGAGAGTTTCTAAAGAATTGTGCCCAACAATCTCCTTTGAAGCGACCCTCACTTCTCTCTAACATAGGTGATTCTTTCTCGAGTATCCCGCATACTCAAGAATCATTAAAACATTAACATGCTAGCCTCCTGCGGGAGTCACTGTTTTAACGAGGAGTGGTAGGAGTCCGAGACCCCACAGTGACGCGCTCGTTCCATAATTTAGTTGTGCCCATTGAACTAGGTGCCAGCTAGGTTGGGTATCCACTATAGAACTTTTTATCAAGGGGCATTAGACCATTCCTCGTGTCAACTTCTCGCACAACTTCTTTTGCCTAACCCTTTGGTCAGCGGATCCGCCTATATTGTCTTTTTGACTTTACGTAGTCAATCGAGACAACACCAGTTTGTGAGTAGTTGTCTAATGGTATTATGTCTACGATGCACATGTCTAGATTACCATTATACATATGACTCTGTACTCTCCCAATTGTGGCTTGACTATCGCAATGCACACATATTGAGGTACCGGTCTTTCCCAATTAGGAATATCCTCTATAAATGGCGTAGCCATTCAGCCTTTTCACAACCTTTGTCCAAGGCTATCAGCTCAGATTCCATCGTGATCTAGCTATCACAGTTTGCTTAGAGGATTTCCATGCAACGGCTGCACAGGCTAGTGGTTAAACACGTAGCTACTCGTGGACTTAGAGTCCTTAATATCAGATATCCAGTTCGCGTCGCTATACCCTTCAAGTACAGCGGGATATCTCCCGTAGTGCAGTCCAAATCACGAGTATAACCTCAAGTATCTCATAACCTTTACTATTGCCTTCCAGTGCATAGCACCGGGGTTACTCGTATATCTACTGAGTTTACTAACCGCAAAGGCAATATCCGGCCTAGTACAGCTCCAAGATACATCAAACTACCAATAACCCGAGCATATTCCACTTGTGAAATACCTTCTTCATGGTTCTTAGTTAGATGGATGTTTGTATCAAACGGTGTCCTAGCCATTTGACCATCATCCTTGTTAAATTTCTCAAGGATTTTGTCAATATAATGTGATTGGCTCAACACGAGACCATCAGGTCTTCTAATGATTCTAATCCCAAGGATTAAATCAGCCAAATCCCATATCCTTCATGTTAAATCTCTCATTTAACATGTTTTTGGTAGACTTGATCATTCGATCATTACTACCAACGATGATAATATCATCGACATATAAACAAAGAATGACGTAGCCGTCTATCGTTTCCTTAACGTAAACACATTTGTCACTTTCGTTATTTTAAACCAGTTAGTTATCATCACATGGTCAAACTTTCGTGCCACTGCTTAGATGCTTGTTTTAAACCATAGAGCGATTTAACCAACTTACACACTTTCCTTTCTTGGCCCGGAACCACGAACCCTTTGGGTTGTTCCATATAGATTTTCCTCATCTAATTCGCCATTTCGGAAAGCGGTTTTCACATCCATTTGATGAACTTCCAAGTTCCGCAACGCGGCTATGGCAAAGTATAATCCTAGTGGAGTTTATTCTCGTCACGGGAGAATACGTGTCGAAGTAATCGAGGCCCTCGCGTTGCCTGTAACCTTGATTAAAGCCTAGCCTTATACTTTCGATGGAACCATCCGGTTTTTTCATCTTCCTTTTAAAGACCCACTTGGATCCTAAGGGTTTACTACCCGGAAGGAAGATCACCAGTTCCCAAGTGTGATTCTGTAGAATAGAATTCCACTTTCACTTTTTATAGCATCTTTCCCTTAGTCGCTTCTGTAGAAGTCACAACTTCTACATATACGTTCGAGGCTCGTTCTCTATCAAAACAAGAAGAAAATCGGGTTCATTTTCTAATAAACAAGTTAGAGTACCTGAATCGTACTCCAACAAGTAAGTTAAAAAATCAGGACGAATGATTTTTCCAACTCTCGCCCTTACTGCGTCTCGCTCGAGCTCGGGTTCTCTCTCAGGTTTCCCCACTATCATTATCCATAGTTTCGTCAAACGTTCGTTTTGACGTACTTGTTCCCTCGTTGGACCTACAAGGAAATATATTTTTGAAGAAATATGTAATTCCTTGATCTATTATCGTGTTCTCATGTACGTCTGGATTATGGGACTCGTGTACTAAGAACCGATAAGCACTACTATTATGTGCATAGCCAATAAAGATACAGTCCACCGTCTTAAGATCTATCTTTATTTTCTTAGGTGTTGGCACCAAAATTTGGTAAGACACCCCCACACTTTTAGGTACTGGTAGGAAGGTTTCTTACCGTTTCATAGCTCATAAGGAGTCTTATCGAGCTTCTTGCGAGGTACCTTATTCAAAGGTAATTACTTGTCAAAATCGCCTCACCCCACGCATCTTGAGGTAGGCCGAAACTTAATAAGCATCTCATTCATCATATCTTTCAATGTACGATTCTTTCGTTCGGCAACACCGTTCGATTGAGGTGAGTAAGGTGCCGTGCGCTCGTGTATGATACCTACACTTGCACAATAGTCACCAAGGTGCTTTGTACTCACACTTTGATCGCTTCTAAACCTTCTTAATTCTCCGATTAAGTTGGTTTTCCACTTCATTCTTATAAAGAACCGAATTTATCAACGGCTTCATCTTTGCTCTTAAGCAAATACACATAGCAGTATCGTGCGCTATTCGTCGATAATGTGATAAAATACTTATTACCACCCTCTCGTTTGTATTGATCTAAAATCGCACAAATCACTATAGACTTAATTCTAGTGGTTCAGTTTCCCTTTCAACCGATTGAAAGGTACTTTTTTGTTAGTTTTGCCTCAAACACAAATTTTTCAAACTTGTTATTTGTGTCAATTTGAAAAGTTAGGAATATGGTCCATTTAATTAATCTACGCATAGAATTAAAATTAACATGACCTAGTCTACCATGCCACAAATTGGAAGACTCCAAGCAAGTAAAAAGAATTAACTTTACTTTTATTGATAACAGGAAATTACATTGAGCTTAAAAAGCCCCATCCATTTACATAATCCTTTACCAACAAACATCCCTAACTTTGGACAAAACTACTTTGTCTGACCTCGAACACCATGCGAAAAGCCATGCTTTGTTCAACAGAGCCAGACCACAAGATTCTTCCTCAGCTCAGGAACATACAGCGTTGTTCAACGTCAGTTCCTTCCCGGAAGTCACCTTCAGAACCACCTTGCCCATAGCTTCCACAGCAGACTGAGCAGAGTTTCCCATCCACACATTTTCACCCCTCAACGGTCTCAAAGGTGTTGAACATCTCCGTTGCAACACAAGTGCTTGGTTGACACCGGTATCGGAAAACCACTCACGAGAGGTTTGAGCCACGAGGTTCACCTCGGTCACCAAGCCGAAGGATAATCTCGACCCCCCTTCTGACTATCTCCAACAACATTGGCTTTCAGAACTCTTGTTCTTCTCCTTGGAGCCCTTGCATTCAGATGCTCTGTGCATGCTTGCCACAAATTGTAACATTCACCAGGAACTTGTTCTTGGTAACGCCACCTTTCGGACCCTAGCTTTCGCTTATCCTTCTTGTCCTCTTGGAGCTTTTACCATGCTCCACAACGTTGGCCTTAGCGCCAACAACGATAGGAACTTTCTTATCATTCGTCCTGTTCCCTTCCTCAATCTTGAGTCGCTGGATCAGGTCCTCCAGATTCATTTCCTTTCGCTTATGCTTAAGGTAGTTCTTGAAGTTCTTCCAACCTGGAGGCAACAAGTGGATCACAGTCCCACTTGGAAGGCTTCACTTAGCACCATGCCCCTCGTCACGGATCTCGTCCAAGATTAATTGCAAATCTTCTACTGACTTAGCACGGTATTTGAATCAATCATCTTGAAGTCGAGGAATCGGCCAACCACAAATTTCTTTGAGTCGGCATCCTCACTTCGGTATTTATGGTCCAAAAGCTTCCCACAACGCTTTTGATTGCTTATCTTTCGATATACATCATATAGCGTGTCACACAATCCGTTCAGGATGTAGTTTCGGCAAAGGAAGTCTGAATCCTTCCAATAGCCAACTGCCATCACGGATTGTGCATCTTGTTCCTTCAAACTCGGGAACCTTCTCGGACAAGAACCTTGCTAAGCCGAGAGTTGCTAGGTAGAACAACATCTTCTGTTGCCACCTCTTGAAGTTCGAACCAACGCCGGTGAACTTCTCCGGCTATTCAGCCGAACCACTCGGTACCGAAGGTACCCGAGACATGGGAATATATCCCTCAGTGCTCCCACCATCTTGTGAACCAACTTTCACTGGTGTAGCTTGGGATTTGACAACATTGTTGTTGTTTTCTCCATTGTTGTCCGCAACAACATAATCCTCTCCATCGATTGGTAGTACGGGATGCTCCATTTTCTTCAAGGAAATTCGGAGAAGACCCACCAACGGGAAAACAAACAATAAGGTTTTAAGACTGTTGGAACCGTGGGTAGAAAACAAATAATAATCAAATAAAATAAGATTATTTTTTTCTGGAAAAAATAAGGGAAGGAAATATGGAGAATTTGGCTAGTGTTTGGTGTTTGGTTTTTTTGCAAGAGTCAAGCGATCACTATTCCTTAAAACCTTATTTTCCACCTCCCAAAGATGCTAGAAGCGTTGTGGCCTAGGCTTCCCAGGATAAAACTTGCTATGATTCAATGTTTGAGCATTCAAACAAAGAATCCGGCGAGCAAGACAAGGTGATGAACACAGTATAGCTAAAGAAAGAGTAGAAACAGAGTGTTTTGAGGCTGGAAAAATTACTTTCGTGTTGTGTAATTCTCTGTAAAAAATTCTGCCGCCTCTACCATCCTTATATAGGGTTGAAGGATTAAATAGCTCTTAATAGGGCACTTTAAGGCACCCCCCACTACAACTGGTAACAACAACCATTACGATGGGTTTTAATTCAAAAATAAAGATTGGAGGAATTAATTCCATAACAGTAGAATTGAACACCCAACGGTCACAGACGGGACAGGTTCGTGCAG
>VALG01001557.1:0-14502 GCA_009835305.1 Ipomoea purpurea
TGTATACTAATGAAAGTGATGGTTTTTTATGGAGCCGGGCTCACCATAAAATTTGGATTAATATCAAATAATGAGTATGAAAAATATATTGGATTGATAAGGCCCAATACACTTGAAATAATACAAATGGGCTATAAGTGTATGAGTGAGCAAAGGAAACAAACCTGGCCCAATAGCCCAACTATTAAACCCAACCACGACTACCACTGCCCCAGCCCCCAGGCGGCGGAGTTCCTGGAGCAGGCAGGGCTGTCAGTAAGCGGCGGAGCGGTCGTGGCGTTCCCCGGGCTAATTGGGTTATCCGGCAGGAGCATTGGAGTGGTACATGTATTCCGTCGCCTGGGGCAGTAGTATGTAGCCCAAGTAATATTGTATGTAGTCAAATATCAATTTTTTTTCTTAATTTTTTGAGATAAGTAAAATGTCAATTTTTAACTTGGCTAAAAATAGAGAATTTTTTTTTCCAGTGAAATTTTGACGGAAAAGTGGCCGGAAGGACAAAAAAAATCAATAGTCGTGACTAAAATTGCAAGGGTTCAAAAGTCGTGGATCAATTCTGCCAGTGCCACTATAGTCGTGGACTAAAAGTACAAAAAAACTCTACAAAATGTTGACACAAGTTTGATTATTGATAATACTATCTTGGTTGAACTTGTCATAATGGACCTTTTTAGTGCAGTTTACTTGCAATATGGTTTATAGACTATCACACATGAACAGAGATTACTTAATGCATACCCTCAAATAATGATTGTGAGTGTCCTTCATTACCAAACAAGTATATTCTAATTATTTCACCAGGACTATGTGGTTTAATGGTATCCGGGTTGGACTTCTATTTTGGAAGGTTGTGAGTTCGAGCCTCAGTGGAGGCGATATTGGCTCTTTGTGTTTCAGTAGGCTTGAGAAAGTATATGAACAGATACTACAATCTAATAGAGCTAGTAGCAAAATGGTCCAATTTGATTGACTTTCTTATACTACAATGTAATAGAGCTAGTAGCAAAATGGTCCAATTTGATCCCGAATAAACAGATTTCGCTATAATCAAGGGACCACTCCGATGATTAACTCGAGACTATTTTATTAATGTTCGAGTTTATCTTATTAACGTTTCTGTATCTCCAACATACATTCATTATTTTTTACTCTTTTTTTTCCTTTTTCAAGTTGCTTTCACTCATTTTATTTTTATTTTTTACTATTGACTCTATTATAAGTGTTATAAATATATATATTTAGTGGACATTATTATGAAACGGACGTAACGGTCCGGTAATTAAGCATGTCATTATTGTATCCGTTATATTTGTATTGTATATATCCTTACATATGTTGTATTGTTTGGAGCTAATGAAATGGAGATTACCCCCTTACACTATTGTCTATCATTCTCCCTTCTCTTTTTACACCTTACTTGCAATGTTAATCAGTTCATTGGTTAGGAGCTAATGGCCAACGGGCATCTCACCTCACTTTACAACAATAAGGTATTATTTTTTCTATACTTTAATTTCTCTATCTATTGCAACCCAAAGAATCAATCCTATTAAAATGTCTTCTAATTTTAGCAATACAACAATTCATATAATAACACTAGTCGACGTAAAGTATCACAAGAGATAAACCAATTTATGTGGTCTACAAATGATTGGTCCCAACTTAAATCAAGAAGACCAGTTAATGTAGTATATTAAAAATGAAAATACAATGTATCGTGATTTCATCTTGCTATGTGGAGTTCACGGATAAGCTTGACAAATCATATACGATGGGTAACCTTGTTTTGGGCTGCACATATACATCTTGCATTGGGTCACTAGCTATTAATCCTATTAGGCCCATAATCAACATTTTACAAACATAAATAAATTCATAAATAATTAATACAAAGTTTGTGCTTTTGGTGCTTTCCGTCGGACCACTAAGATGGTAGCATATAAAGCGTCTAATGGTTCCTTGAGCCACTATAGCTATAGATAGGAAAAGAAGATAGAAATATTGATGATGTAGAGATTATGTCATTTAAATTGAGTCCAAAGACTAACGGACGAATAACTTAAGATTTGTGGCGTAGATTGTAGAATGATAGATGGTGAGAGTAACGTGGTGAGTTGCAATGTAACTATGGACAACTATATACGTATTTGATTGACGATGTAAATTTCTACTTTAATATAGTCATATAATCATATCACGCAGCATCAATCTCATCTAATTTTGTGGACTACTATCATTCTTCATGTTATCTTAAAGTATTAGCTACCGGTCGCCTTGAATTGAATGGATAACTTATTACATTTAACGTACTGAAGAAGATGCTGAATTATTATTTATAAAAGTATCTGCATGTATAATCATTTTTGGGATGCCCATTTTACATTATATTGGGGTTGTTAGATAGTTATTTAGTGCCATAATCGATATTTTATTTTAATTTATGAAAAAATTTACAATATAATTGCTATCTGAAAGTGCATTCTGTATGAAACTTGAATTGTGATCAGTTTAAAATTTTCGTTATTAACCGATTTAAACTAAGAAGAAAATATTTTTCCAACCCATAAAATAATGAATACTAATAATACAAAGTTTCCACACAAAAACAACAAAAAAATAAATAAATAGTTACAAAGTTTGTGCTTTTTGGTGCTTTCCGCCCGTCCAGTGAGCATAAAGTATGTAATAGTTCCTCAAACGCATGGAGTTTGTCGTGGTCTCGTGGATAACGACATTCTCATATTCTCTCTCTCTCTCTCTCTCTATATATATATATATATATATATGACGCATTTTAAACTCGGAGATGCTTCCAAGTGAAAGATGGGGTGAGATCTGAACCGTTGATCAAATCTTGATCAACGGCTCAAATTAATGATTTTTTTTTTTTAAAAAAAAATCCATTCTTAGTAAAGAAGCAAAGTGTAAAAAAATGGCGCAACTTATTTGTTACAGATACGCACCTTAAGTTGTAAAACGACGCACCTTAAGCGACGGATAGATGCACCTTAAGTTATCAACTGAAGAACTTACACACCTTAAGTACAGAAACCACACATCTTAATAAGGAAAATTACGCATCTAAACCTTTAAATCAATGCACCTTAAGTCTCAACAAATGACACATCTTAAACGCATAAACTACGCACCTTAAAAAAGAAAAACCTCGCACATTTTATATAATAATAAGGATGATGAGGCGTTCTTACGTTTGGATTAAACAATTTTGAAGCTAAGTGTGAAAGCTAGAAAATGCCAAGAATAGTTAGTGGGGGGAATTAAAACATAAAAAAATGTGATTAACTTATCATCATCATTCACTTCAAAACTAAGTTCATTTGACCATAGCACTACGTACAAGTATAAAATATCATTTTATCAACGACCATAACTATTATATTGCTTACCAATTGGCAGTGTAACAATGTGTTAGAAGAGGGGGATTTATTTTAATAAATTGATTTTTATTATTAACAAGAGTATATGGAAATTCTAATTTAGACCGAAAATCTTAAATTAAATAAACCAATTATAAGAAATATTCAATAACGTTTTTTTTTTTCGAAAGGATTCAATAACGCTAATTTGTTCCTGATTAATATTTTCAGTGTAAAAAAATGCCCAAAAATTGTAACATGTCTAAAAATGCTATCTAATTTTTAAAATAAATATATTTGTAGACATTATCATTTCGTTTTTTACTACACACACAAGTATACTTAAAAGTCAAAAAGGTCATTTTGATGTGGGATAGTCTTGGAATTAATTAATTCTTGACAAATGAAATATAAAAAATTATGTTGACTTAATAGGATGGTTAGAAAGCCGAGCGAAGAGTATGTATCTGCATTTTTAGTATTTTATATAAATTATTAACTTAACCACCCAACTAAGCAACCTAACCAACCCCAAAACAACAACAACAATATAATGAATGTTTCGAATGTTAAATTATATGTTTGATTCTTGTCAATACTTGATCAAATTTATAATTTTTTTTGTATAATTTATTACATATTATTACTAATTGAGAAAATTGATCCCGGGGTATGTGATTATACGGGACAATAATCTCCATAAGAAAATATATGAATAATGAAAAGTGATGGTTGCAGAGAATCAATAAATGAACACAGAGATTTAACGTGGAAACCAAAGCGGTGAAAACCACGGGCCTTTTTGGGCTAAGCCAAGCATGAATTTCTTTATTATATTTGTAGGTGTAGTACATGCACATAGGTTTTCATGGCCATGAAATAGAATGGAGAAAGAAGAAGATAGAATATATCTAGGAAGGTTTAATATTTGAGACTGGCGTGCCCCTTTTGTCTGCAGCCCAGAGCCTTTATACAATGTCATTCTTGTGCACTTGTAACTTCCCGTAGCCTTCCCTATTTTCTTGTCATGACTTCTTCCTTTTGACTAATATAATAATAATAATAATAATAATAATAATAATAATAATAATATGGAATGCATATTATATTATTCTATTAATTACATGATAGTAAGATTTATATTACGTGTATTCTCAAATAATGATAATAAGTTTCTCCTGTTATATAGAAAAAAATGATGTTGAATAAATAAATAAAATTCGGGCTCCGATCCTTTCGGCTTTAGCATGATACAACAACTCCATATTTTATCGCCAGGGTAAAGCAAAAAAGTGGGTCGTTTACTCTTTGTAGCTGCCTGCCTTTATCAGAAGTCAAAAGGGCTGCCCTTAAACAAGACTACTCACTGAATCCCCTTTCTGTGTCAAATTCAATTAACACAAACAGTTTTTTTTTTAAATAAAAATAAAAATAATGAGTATTTAATAATAAATATAGAAGACTTTAGCGTTTATATTAGTTGATACTTTTACTTTCTCACATTATACTTTTTCTTTCTATGAACTATATTATTTAACATTATATTTAGCATGAATAGCACATTATTCCTTAAAAAATTGTTTAACATTGTAAAAAATTATTAATTTTCATCATTATTTTATTAATAACTTTATTGATTCCTTACAACCTAGCTAATTAACATTATATGTTATGCCCGGTGGAATTATTAATTATATATACAAGACACTTTATTAAATGTACTAGAAAATGATATTAAATGTATGGTTGAATAGGTGACCTACTTTTCTTTGCTTTCTAGAAATCTCATTCATTTTATTTTTTTTTTTGAGAAAATATAGGAATCTCTATAACAACTAGTATAACGTAAACAAGTCAAAAGAGAAAGAAATTAGCTGAAAAATGGAGAGAATTGACATTGAATATTATTAAAATAATATGGAAATAGAAAACGAGAGGAGTTTGTTTGGCATTTTTATAGTTAGCTTAATAACAACTGGGCGGCAGCTTGATTAAGCTTAAGCAGTGAAGACAAGTCTACTTAAATACGGGCTGGGCGTCCTTCCATAATTCATTTACAGCGAATAAAAAAGGCCCTTATTTTGGTAGACTTGACCGCCTTTAAGGCCCTACTAATTAAATTGTAGTCTAAATTAAGAGATAGATGAGATCCAAATTCCTCCGGCCATCAGATTTTGTTTATCTTTCTGGTTTCTTTTCTGCATAAAAAAACGATTGTGTGGAAAGAGTTATGAAGATCGATCTATGACGGCTTAGAAACGGAAGCGGCCTCTTTAACGGAGGGATCGGGCGTGGCGTTACCCATTGTAGTGGCAGCTGACTGGACAGTCAAAACGGAGATGCTAGGAGAGGAGGGGCCGGCGGCTGCGTCGGCGGCGGCGTTGCGTAGTAAGGTGTTGGCAATGGGGTTCCTGGTGGAATGACACGTGGAGGTGGAGATGGCAGTAGCCAATGAAATGGGCATGAGGCAGAGGCCTTTCCCTTGCAAGTATTGCATGGCGGTGCCCATATCCTCCTCCATTAGCTTCGCCACCTGCTGCTCCGTCATTGTCATGCTATCGTTGTTGCTTGATGACGCCGCCTGTAACGTTCCGTTACTGCTCCTTCCTCCGTTTCCTTGTATGCAATCACCTCCCTATCATTATCAACAAAAAACTTTAATTATATTAATGCCACAATATAATCTGCGAATTAATTCAATAAAAAAGCAAGTCAGGGAATTCAAGATACAATCCAATAATAACTAGCTAGCTAGGGACGGCAATAATGTTCACAAATTCATATTATTCTATGCACATTCCAGATGTAGACATAACTATATATTTATTATATGTATACAAGTCATAGTTCAAATGCTCTTAAATTAATTTATTATTAAGTATACCTGCATATTATTTACCCAATATTTTAAAAAAGCAGTTAATGACAAAATAGTAAAAAGATGATATAATATTGGGTAATTTTTATTACCCAATATTGTAAAAATTTTATCCGGTCGTATTTGGCATTAAAATCTAGCTTTCGAATTTTGATTATAGCCATGTCGTATATGTATGTGTAGAATAGAAAAGGGAAATGATTTTGTGATAGGAAAAAGGGGCAGAGGAAGGAACAAAGCGGGCACGCGTGAAACTTTATGGTTTTGTCGCTTTGTAGCGATTGAGATTTGGCTTGAGACCGACACATATGGGGTAGGGTAGGTTTTGTTTGTTCAACAAATTCGTTTTATTACATTTTCATTTCTTTGTCCTATTCTTTTACCTGTAAATAGGAACCTTAAAATACGGTACGCTCTACTTGTAGCTAGGTTTATCTTCACCCAACAATTTATTATATTTATTTATTTTAAAAAAAATCGACTTAATTTACCAGTAAAGCAAATGCGTGCTAACCGTGAACATTATTTTCAGGTAAATAAGTGAAAGCAAAAAAATATTATTCTAAATATAATTTGTGCCTATACTTGTAATGTTTAATGGCGCAACTTATTATTATCTCCCTTTTTATTGCAAATTTTCATTAATTTCTTTGATAAGATGGATTAATTAATGCATTATATATAATAATTTCAACACAATTATATTATTATAAGGCTAAGGATGAGTGGTACCTCAGATGACATATCAGCAACAAGGGGGCAACAGCTGCAGCACCGCCCAATCTGCTCATACTCAGAACCTAAAAGCCAAAGGAATTTCAGAGGCCCAACCAGATCACCATATATATTTTTTCAATTACAATAATCTGTCTCATACAAACCTCCTTTTCTAATATTTAAATCCTATATATAATCATGAATTTTATTATAAAAGAAAAAGAGATGAGAGAGCATACTTTGACTTGCAGCTGGAGGAATTGACATAGTCGATGATCTCATCCAGCATTGAAGCCTTGTCTGTCTGTCATTCCACCCAACACCACCACGTTAGTCTCCCCATTAAATAAAACATTTCTCATTTATCCCCAACTACACTGTGATAATCTTTTCTAATTAAGCAATACTAAATAACACACATTATTGTCTGCAAATTTTTTGTTTAATTTGCTACTAGATTTCTTAAATAATATGCACTAATTCCAAGATTTTTTAAATTTTATTTTGATTGTATTTCAATGGGGCGAAATTAACTTTTTATACTTCAATAGGTTAAAAAAATAACTATGAACAGATAATACATTATAACAAAATCAGTAGTAAATTTCTATACAAAATCACATAAAATTATTAAAAAATGTTACGTTAATCAAATAACTTGTTAATTTTTTAATATTTATGATAAATATTTCCATCTGAACTACTCTAATTGCACTAAGTATTGCCCGGAGAAACTGGATCCATTTATAAAGATTAGCACATGAAACGAACTATTAAAATGACAATGTGCCACAATAGAGAGAAGTTACGAAGATAATAACCACCATTAATGGTGACTGGTGAGTGTTAAATGGGAAATTAAAATTGAACTAATGATAATTAACTCATGATTAGACTAAACTGAAAATATAGCAATTTAAATATGGTTAAGTACCTTATTAGCATTGGGAACCAGCTCCTGTAGGGCCTTCATTCTCTCTGCAATTCTCTCTCTCCGTAACTGACATCCCACATTTGGTTTTGCGCAGAACGAAACAAAACAGAAACCGTAAAACTCGGAATCAGAAACGAACTGTTAAAATACAAAAAATGAAGAATAATACTAATGGATTTTTATTGTTTTTTTTTTTTCCTTTCTGGGCTACTGTGAAGAGATCAGTACGTACTCTTTCAGCGATGCTGTGCGGATCGGTGGCTTGTCCTCTACGAGCCCTGACTCGTTGCTGTTTGGGCTGAGCTGGAGCCGCTCCTCCCCCAGTCGATGCGCTGCCCGTCGAGGCTAGTCCCTGGTTCATCGGCGGCGCCCCCGCCGCTGATGGAGCTCCGAAACTCTGAGCTTGCATCTCTCCTCCCTGGAATTCACAAAGCATCTATCCGTAATTAGCGAGAATATTATATTATTAAAGTATAATAATGCCATATATCGTGAGTGTAAGGATTTGATTGTGGATTGTTGACCTGAGGATGGTGGAAATGATGAGGCTGAGAAGAGGTTTGACCGAGAGATCCAGTGAATCCGTTGAATAGAGCTTCGAATTTGTTGTCATTTGCCTGCAATTAATCATAATGAGTTGTAGAAATGGAGAATTTTAACTGTAACGGTGATTTTAATTACTTTTTGAGCAATAATAAACATCTTACGATGGCTTCGTTTTGATCTCCGCCGGTTAAACTCAACGGAATTCCGAGGAGACCGTTACCACCAGCAGCTCCGGTGCCGGTAAGTGCTCTGGAGAGCAACAACTGCTGCTGAAGCATAAGCGCCTTCGCAGCAGCGGCGGCGGAGGCGCCTCCGTCACTACCGTTGATGTGGTACTGCTGGAGTTTGGAGGCCAAGAGGGCAGAGGACTGGTCGTCAAAATGGTACGCCTGGTCATCAGCGGCGGCGTTGAGGTTAGACAGAGGCGGCATGGGGAGGGAGTGATGCTGGGCTTCCCAGGGGGGCTGAGATTTGGAGATCAGGTCAGGCCAGGGAGAAGCCGCCGAGAGAATCTGTTCAAGGAAGTCATCGTGAGTCGGCGGTAGATCAAAGTTAGACATCGACATGTGCTGCTGCTGCTGGTGGTGGCCACCATTGACGCCGCCGCCGCCGCCGTTATGGAGGTCTTGAAGGGAGTTTGTTTCCTGCATTTCCACGTTCACTGTTTACTCAGAAAGAGAGGAAATAAGCTTTGGGAGAAGCTCAATACCCCTTTCCGTGCAAGTTTTGATTCAATCTGAAAAATTCAAAGACGATTATTGAAGCAGAGAGAGAGAGGAATCCATATGATTTGGTGTTGCGGTTGTTGATTGTTTATATAGGGACGGGTTTTATGCGCGATGAATAGGCCCAAAGGCTAAGTCTAACACCTAAACATGGGATTAGCTTAAGCTGAATTAAGGTAAGTGAGATCAGCCTAACATTTTTAGATTGTTACTCTCTCTCACATTTTATTTCTCTTACTTAACTTTTTTTTTTAAGGTTACTGGCTCTATTACATTGTAATATCTGTTCATATTTCTCTTACTTATTATTCATTGATTAAATCAACTTTTTTTTCTTATATTCTTTAAAAATTGAATTAAAAATAACTCTAGTCAAACTTCATTAACCGAACCAGATATATAAAATGGGACAGAGGGAACCAGACATATAAAATGGGTCAGAGGGAGTATTAATTACTCATCCATTATATTTTATGTGTCTGGTTCGGTTAACCTGACTTGACTGAAGTTATTTTTAACTTAATTTTTCATAACATTAAGTTTAATATTAGTATACAAAATTTATATATTTAGAAACTATACTAAAAGTACTATTAAACACAAAAAAAAATCAAATTTAAAAATAAATAAATAGTACTAAACAAAATAAACCAAAAAAAAAAAAGAATTAATTTGATCAATAGTAAATAGGACAGATAAAATCGAATAAATGGAGTAGTTATTTTCCATCAAATTACATAAACAATCTCTTTTTTAATGTACAAAAATCACCCATTCAAATTAGTCAATCAATTTCTTTTAATACTCATAAGGTTAAGTTCAACTCTTCTTATAAATGTTTTTTTTTTTTTAATTTGAACAACATAAACTGATTTATTTCATTGTGATAGTCCTTTATCATCTAGGGAGTTTACCTAATTTACTTTCTTATTTGCTGGTTAGGATAGAATTTACCTAAAAACACACATTTTAATAGCACTTACGATCAATATTTTTGTCTTTAAAAATAATATGAATAATAAAATTGAGTATCATATCTTTATTTTTGTTGATTAAGTTATACTAATAAAAAGGATGCATCAATATATGTTACTATAACGTATACCTTTTCAATCAATTGGGGGTTACTATTGGACTGAAAAAGTATGTAAGAATTTTCCACCAATTAATTTGGGAAAGTAAACAATAGCGTAACCATTATTAACAACTGCTTTTCTTCCTAAACGTGTAAGTTACAACTTATCATGATAAAAAGGTGAAATAAGGATATAGAGATTGGTGTCAAAATTAATTTTTTAATATGCTACAATTATAATTAACTATTGTACTGTGGCATAAATTGCATTCCAATAAAAAAAATAATTGAAATGATAAAATAGTGATGGGAGTAATGCTATTAAAATAGTTCAATATACTAACATTACCACTGATTTTTTAAAAGTTTTTGTGACGAGAAAAATCAACCGTCACTATTTGATATTGTGCATTGGATAAATTTTATATTATGATCAGAAAAAAAAAATTGAATGTGAATGTTCTAACTTTAGCTTAGCATGGAGTCAACCTACAACCACTATGTGAGACCACGAGATTATACATAGGTGAACCCTACAAATTACACTATGAAATTATGTGCGACGAACTGGATTTGAGATGTGTTGGGATTGGCAAGAATCAAATTCGTAACATTATCATATGAAAATCCGCAAATTATGTTGTGGATCTTTAGCATAACGATTGATGAAAATCATCCTTCGCTCATTCGGACACATATTTCTTCAAGGTGATTGTTTTTTTTCTTTTTTTTTTGGGCATAAAATAATAGTACGATCAAGTCATTAATGAATGAATCATAATATAATCAAAGAAGCTTTTTATAATTCTAGATCTCTCAATCACCGTTCACATGTTGGAATATTCCGATATCTTCAAATTAATTATTTGAACACATATGATGATTTTATTAGGTGGGGCAGCTCTTAAATTTAAACCATGTATTATATTTATATATATATAGTTGGATATATAAAATATATTACTAGACAAGGCTACCACTCTTACATAAAAATGCAAAAAAAACAAACAAAAAACAAAAAAAAAAACAAAAAAAAAAAACAAACAAACAAAACAAAAAAAAAACAAAAACAAAAAAACAAAAAAAAACAAAAAAAAAAAAAAAACAGGCTCGTGGAGAAGGAAAATACGCAGCCACTACTCAAGTGTATGTGTGCACTAGGTAAACTCGCTCATGTATGTAGTTTTTATAGGAGATGAAAACTCACTCGGAAGACCCTATCAACAGGCTCAAAAGAGGAAGTGTTGGCAATAATTAAACTCGTGACTTTTTGTAGTTCCACTTACTCGGTTAAGTCTTTCGGGGCTATAATATTGCATTTGCTCATTAAGCATGTCAAAATAAATACTTCAAAGTCGCTAACTACTATGTAGCGTGATGACACATCTATTATCATTCCAAATGGATGTCACAAGATCAAACACTGATGATGGGGTATTAATTTGAGTTGAAAAAAGATTGAAAAGTATAAAACGAATACTACCTTATACAGAATTAGGAGTGTTACAAAATAATAATAATAATAATAATAATATAATAATAAATAAAATAAAATAATAAGGAGTGTTGTTGTTTGTTGTTGTGTTGTTGTTGTGTTATTATTATTATTATTAATATATTATTATTTTGTGTTGTTGTTGTGTATTATTATTATTGATTAGGTTGTTGTTGTTGTTGTTGTTGTTGTTGTTGGTTGTTGTGTTGTTGTTGTGTTGTTGTTATTATTATTATTATTATATTATTATTATTATTATATTTAATAGTTTAATGTTATGGTAATTAACATTGTTACTATTCAATGTTATAAAACTTTTTGTATACAACATGGCATTCACAAAGTTTGACACAATGCAAAAATACAAAGTTAAAACCTCTAAACTTTATAATTGTTATAGTTTTTATTTATCAAGTATTTTAAATTAGACGGTTGAGTTTAACAATATAAATTTTATTCTAAAAAATAATGTAATGTCACTATTTTTTCTCAATGTGCTATTAATAAGCATGCATCCGGCCCAACTGTTAGAAGATATGATGTTGGTGTGGAATTCTTTGGTAATTTTATACCTAAAAAAATAAAATAAAATAAAATAAAAAACCTAAAATGTACATACTACAAGATGATTAGTCAAAGCAGAAGGGATCGCATTAGCAATTAATAAGATAATGAATAGGAATTTCAACTATGATGTATGGGACTAAAAAATTTGTGCTTGCTGGAACTCCCGACACAAGAACAATCTCTTTCATTAAATAATCCAATTCCCAACATCATCTACTAACCACTTTTTATACAAATTAAGCTGCTACAAGTTTGTTGGATCTCATACAATTACTATTCAAAAAAGGATGTGGCATTGGATCTAAGAGCATCTCTTTTGGAGAGTTTTTTGCACAATGGGAGGAGAGAGAGACTGAAGATCGAGAAGTATATGTTGTGCCAGACGATGCATCATGCATGGTGAACGGATGCAAAAACTCGTTGTTATTAAAACGCACATCCCATTTAAAAAAAAAAAATAGTTTTGATTCCCTTCAACAACATTATGTTTGGTTCATGGTCATTTTTGAAATTTTAGTTCATAGATTATGGAATTTTAGTTCATTGGTTCTGAAAATAGTTACGATCCGGAATTGTATTTATCGATTCTGGAAATTTTAGTTCATCAGATCGGGAAATTTAATTCATTCAATTCTGGAATTTAAGTCAATAGATTCAGATTCTTGGAAATTTTATTCATGATTCTGGATTTAGTTCATAGAAATTCGGAAATTATGAGTTCCATCGATCTGAATGTAGTTTCATATATATTGCTGGAAATTTCGAACTTAATCTTATTAATTTTGTGGAGACCGCGTTTTTTAATAAAAACGACGTCGTTTTTGCCATTCCGTCATGCACCATGCATGGGTGGGGACGACAGCAGAAATTTGCCAAGATCAAGGGAAAGAAGAAGAAACAAGACAAGTTTTGTGGGTCAACGCTAAAAAAATAAAAATAAACTACTGTATTTCGGTGCCCGTGCCGAGTACAGCAGTACGTTAATACAGTAATACTTTTTTTCTTTCCCATGTCCTCCCTATGTGGCAACAAAAACTCAACAAAAACTTGAACTCGCAGATGAGTTAGCCGGCACAACAACCCCGTATGAGGATGCGTGCGAAGGCCTAGAACGTCTCAGTGCGGGCACAAGAACCATGCTGCTTCACCCTTTACGAGTGGACTCAAATCGACATTGACCACCCCTTCAAGATTCCAGATTAGAGTTGAACTGTGACC
Organism: Ipomoea purpurea; assembly: GCA_009835305.1. Taxonomy (NCBI): domain Eukaryota; kingdom Viridiplantae; phylum Streptophyta; class Magnoliopsida; order Solanales; family Convolvulaceae; genus Ipomoea; species Ipomoea purpurea. The sequence goes on from VALG01001557.1 coordinate 13,533, forward strand.
TCTCATTGAGAGAATTCCCGGACACAAAGGCTTGTTGAAGTATATAAATAATTGAATGAATAGTTATTAAATGATTTTGTGTTTGAGATACTACTAAATCTATAATTGAGTTTGAATGAACTTAATGGTACTATTTGAACAAAACAAACATATCCGAAGTTAGTATTTGTTACATGTGATCTGAACATTTAATAGAGATGGTTGAAATTTCATTCAAGATCATAGCCAACCTTTTTTAAAAAAAAAAAAATATACACCGAATTATTTAGTAGGTAATTTAATTGGTTTTATAAAGAGCATTATTGAACCTAAAGTAGTGTGCTCTAATTAACTAGCCAATTACACCCTTTCGGTGCAACTTAACCAACGCAGAACTTATAAATTTAATTGTTTAAAAGAGGTGTGGCAATAATCTGTGACATTCCAAAACGGAAATTAATTAGTATTAATCCTCGATGAAAGGTCACAAGATATTGCCAACAAACCTCTTTTATAAACAATTAAAATTAATAAAGCCTGCGTGACAGTCGTCCAACCATAGAGTTTGATAAAAAATATTCGTGACTTTTTAATATAAAAATAGTATTTCCATCATTCATCACTTTCGAACCAACTCGAATATAGATTTTGTTAATTTTATAAAGTCAAGAATATAATAATATATAATATTATACAATTAGATATATATAAATTTAAATTCCAGATTCGAAATGACAATTAACAGCTTTCATATGGGCCAGCTTTCAATTCATAAAAATCTTAGACGCCTACCTAGATAGCAACTTTACCTGTTACTACTGTCCTTCAAATGCACCATAAAATGGTAGCAAGAATATATATTAATAGATGTAAACAGCCGAGTTGATAGAACAAATAATTTGATAATTACAACATAGAGTAAGTACAATTTATGGTTAAATATTTTTCGATAATTCAGTCCATCGAACTATGAAACAACCACAAGTATCGT
>VALG01001559.1:0-10808 GCA_009835305.1 Ipomoea purpurea
CTCCACATCCTATTTGTTAAAAAATCAACACTAAATTTTTTTTACCGCAAAAAAACCACATAACCCCCAATGTACTACAATTATTATTGGTTGGGCCGTGGTATACACAAGTTGTGTGGACCATATTTTGTCTACTGTTAAATAATGTAATTCAATACAAAATAATATACATTTAGTACAAAATATATGTACATTGTATTCAGGGGATTGTACATTAATTGTTGTACTGAGTGTACATTATATTGTATAATGTACATTCAGTACATATAATAATGTATATTTTAGTATATTATGAAATTAACGGTGTACTTTTTGTTGTTACGGTCCACGTAAACCAACAGTCGTGTATATATCTGTTGGACGCGCGGTGCGGTTAAATAAACTGCAGCTGTTATCTTTAGTAAAGAAAACAGCCGCCCGTTACTATTAACGGAGTCCGGCATGTTTTTGGTGTATTGAACACCAACTGACACTACATGTATATCTAAACCGACACATGCCCGTCCGGTATTAATCTTTTATATTTCAAAATGAGAGACTGGATAAGTTATTATCAAAATGAATACTGTAGTTGTGGTGAAATGAAACTACAGGTGTATTATAAATATGAAACTTGATAACATTTCACATATCTTCAGTGTATATTCGTACAATGAGCTATAATTAATATTCGATAATGATCTATGTAGTTGCTGTTTAATAGAACATAGTGTGACTTATCAAATTATAGAATTAAATAACATTTTCACATATTGAGTCTATACGAACGATCGAATGAACTGTATGTTGAATGTCTGGGCAATGAAATTTTGTTGTTGTGTTGTTGAACTGGAACTGTAATTGTATAATCAAAATGAAAACTGGATAACAGAGTTACTTTTTGCGGAAGGGTGCGAAACGACGAAAAACTAATGGCCGTTTCTTTTCATTTATAACAAAACGACATTGTTTTGATGCGCGGTGCATAATCGATTATGCACCGAGATGCACGATATAATTTTGCATTTTTGTGGACCATGATCCTCACAACAATGTACCAATGTACTATGTACCAAAGTAAAATAAAGGAGTATGGGCCCAATATACCAACAAAATAAAGAGAGTAGCTGAGATGACAATATATAAAGAGTAGTAAAAAAAAAAAAAGATTTATATCTCAACCAACTAAATGATCGAGATAAAGTAAAAAATAATAAAGTGACATTTTTGATAAGTTTTTTCTAACTTATTGTGTAAAATGTATATTATAAAGTGTAAAAGTTCATATTAATTAATTAGTGTAGAGAGTAATACAGATGTATAAGTTGAAAAATTAATACGGTGACATTTTGATAATTTTCTAAATTTGAAGTATAAAGATTTATATTACAAGTGCATAAGTTTTATATTACGAATTTAAAAAGTAATATTAGTTTGAGATATTTACAAAATGTCACCTCATTTTTCTTAAACTAATATTTGAAATGCACAATTATATATACTATAAAGTGCAGATTAAAGATTTATACTAAAAGTATAAAAGATTAATATTGCAAAACAACGAAAAATAAAATATTTAAAAAAGAAAAGAAAGATTGAGAGTGACCACCTGCGCCCTCTGCCAGCAGGAGTCACTGAGTTTTATTTTATTTAATTTAATTTAATTGTAGAACCTGTAAAATCTTTGAGTTTTTGCAAGAGTAAAAATCAAGAAAAAACCACCATCTCCATTAGTTAAAAATTATCTATTCTTCTTTTTACTATTCCAAAAACTCATAAAAGTACACAAATGGTGATGCTAATAGAAAGCACAGGGGTTCCAAGTGAAATATAATTCCTCATCACATCGATATGATGCAATAACTAACGCTGGCTGGATCTATACTACTTCAATTCACCATCCATCATTTCTTAGCTTGTTCAATCCATTATATTAGATTGAGCAATACTCGAAAGAAAGAAAGAAAGAAAGAATGAAAAATGGAATTTGGTGTTGTAACTTCACTGCTAGGAATAGTAGAACAACAGCTTATTCATCAACCCATCCTTGTTTGATTCATCTTCCTGCTGATACTCAAATAATCATCCAATCCTTATCTCACAAACTTCACTTCCTACAGGATTATCTACGAGATTCTGACCCTAAGGCGCAGAAGCTTTTGCCTGAAGGAATAATTAGAGATGTTGCAGTGGAAGCAGAAGATAAAATCGAGTCGAAACTAAGTGATGTTTATTTGGCAGCTGCAGCTGAATCATCAGTTGAGGCTGCTTGTGAAGATCTTCATCACACCTTGCAACAAGTAGTGAAGGATATTGAAGTGCGCATCACAGATCATCTGCATACCTCCTCCTCGCTTGATAGTGATATCGATGATGCTTCTTCATCAACACCCGTACCATCTTCTTCTTTACAGCAAGCGGACATCCATACCAGGGGATGGTGGCTTCTCCACGAATTATTTAGAGCCTGAGAATGTGATGATCGGACTCGAAGATGAATTTGAAGAAATAAAAGGCATTCTCTTTGATTATTGCCGGTGGGAACTCGTAGTCATCTCAATTGTTGGAATGGGTGGCGCAGGGAAAACCACTTTAGCTCGAAAAATTTATGAGGATCTATTAGTTTTCTAGTGACTTTGACATTCGAGTATGGGTGACAGTATCTCAAGAATACAGTAGAAGGCAAATACTTATTAGCCTTTTACATTGTATTGTTTCATCGACCACTGAATTCTCCGGAAGAGACTATTATGAGTTAGCATATCAGCTCAAAAAAAAGTTTGCATGGCCAAAGGTATTTGATTGTGATTGATGATCTTTGGAGTACACAAGTATGGGATGACATTGAAAGATGTTTTATTGACAATCGCAACAAAAGTCGAGTTCTGATAACTACTCGAATACAGCAAGTGGCTGAACATGCTTCCTCAACAAAATCAGAAGCATTCATGTCCCATATACGTTTTCTAGATCCAGTTGAAAGCTGGAATCTATTTGTCAGGAAAGTGTTTAAAGTTGGGTTTGTCCACTCCCGGAACTCGAGCCAATTGGAGAAAAATTGTTGAGAAATGCGATGGATTACCGCTAAAAATTGTTGTGATTGCCGGAATTCTAGTCAAACTCCGCATGTCACCAGAGCGCTGGGGAGGATTTTGCTCAAAATTTGATTCAACATTAATGGAAATGGACTCTCATTCAGTTTTAGGGATACTTGCATTGAGCTACGATAACTTGTCCAACCTACCTGCGAACTTGTTTCTATATTTGGGAATGTTTCCTGAGGACAGTGACATTCATTCAAGAAATTGATGAAATTATGGTGGCAGAGGGATTTTTAGAGGCGAAGATGGGTAAAAGTTTGGAAGAGGTAGCAATGGATTACTTGTATGATCTTATTGACAGAATCTTGTTCTAGTTGTCAAGCGGAGTTTTGATGGAAAAATCAAGTCATGTAGGGTTCATGATTTGCTACGTAAATTTTTCTTGAGAAAAACACTAGAAGATAACATGTTGGTTGTTAGTGATGATTATCGAGATGATGTTGTAGGAACACAACAATCATCAAAATTGGGTTGTCGTTGGATGAGCTGCCAATCTCATCGTTGCAATTACTCCATCAAATTACAATGGGGGTAAAATCCGTTCCCTTCTCTATTTTGGAAAAGATTTATACCTTAAAAAATGCCCCAACTTCATATTTTCATGTCTCAATTTGTTAAGAGTTTTGGATTTATCTCTAATAAAGTATTGGAACGGCATGCCCACTGAAATTGTGAATTTGATTCATTTGAGATATCTGGCTTTAACCACTACGGGTTCTCTTTCTAAGTTTCAATTTTTTAAACTCCAAAGTTTGCAAACTCTCATTCTCTTTTCATGGATGGAAGACTGTCATTTACAACTTCCCGATGATATTTTGGATTTGCCTTGGTTAAGGCATGTGCGCCTTGACAAGGGATCTTCACTTGATCTCCCAAAGCTCAGTTCAAGAAAATCTACACACTCTTTTCTGGTTAAAAGTTGCTAGTTGGGACTCAAAACCCCTGGATTTCACAAGGGTTCCAAATTTGAAGGAATTGGGGATTTACATTGAAGGCCAAGTGTCGAGTGATGCTCTTGATGGTCTTGTTCAGTTATATCGTCTTGAAAAGTTAAAATTTGAATTAGGAAGGGTTGAGCACTTTTGCCTCCCAATTTCTTTTCCACCGAATCTCAAGAAGTTGACTCTTTGTAAGACTTATCTTCCATGGGAGGAGATGGATATTATTATCAAACTTTCCAATCTTGAAGTACTCAAGCTAAAAGATTTTGCTTTTTGTGGCCCAGTGTGGAAACGGAGTGATGAGACGTTTCGTCGATTAAAGTTCTTGCTTGTTGCGCATTCGGATCTCGAACATTGGGATGTAGATGAATATGTATTCCCAGTTTTGGAGTGCTTAGCACTAAGATGTTGCTGGTATTTGGAAGGAATTCCAATTGATTTTGCGAATATTTCCCATCTCCGATTAATTGAGTTAATCGACTGTTGTCCTTCTCTTGTGGATTCTGCAAATATGATTCAAGAAGAGCTCATTGATTTAGGGGAATATGAACGGCTTGTTGTTCGACATTTTTAACTGAGGTTTATCTCTAATTTCATTTCTTGATTTCAAATAATGAGTTTTAAGTCTTTTGATTCCAAGAATTAGTATTTTAAAATCCCTCTATCTTGTTTTCTTTAGGACGAATTGCAAAAGGATGGAAGCTCTAAAGAAGAGAGATAGTATGCAATTTGATTATTTTGTGATTGAGCAAAACTGGTTTAGGCAAGGTATGTACCTATGGAAGATTAACACCAATCAATTTTCATATCCTTTGTTTCTTTGAAATATTTAATCTTGATAGGATATTGCACTTCATATCTTTCTTCCTTTTTTTTTTTTTTTTTTTTTTTTTTTTTTTTTTTTTTTTTCTGATTATTATAAAATCTTATGCGGTTGCTATATAAAATTGTTGGATATTTTTGCTATAGTATGAATAAGGATTTAAAAAGAAAATCAGATCACTTTTCTTTTTCTTAGAAATTTCTTATCAATCCTTTACTAAGATAACATGATAACTGAAACTAATTATATTTATATTTATATTTATAAAATGGATATAATCAAAATGTAATATTAAGTTTGTTATGACATTTGGATATAAAAAGGGGAGGACATTCTATTTGGTTATTGCAAATAATTTTAGCTTTTCAATTTGTGTTTCTTGAAGGGAAATCATATAGAAGCTATAATGAGGCAAAATTCCCAGAAATATATGTCCCTTCCTGCTAGCAGATGTTTCAATTCATTGAGTTGCTGATGTTGCAGTTGATGTATTATTGTTGAAGTTCTTCATTCTAGTAATGTGATTGTTTTTGTTAGGTTTGTTGTTTCTGTCTCTTTTGGTTTTGGGATTCCTTCAAGGTTAGTGTTTTGGTATTATCTATCAAATCAATAATAATATTTTGTCCCGAAGAATTAATGTGATTGTGGAAAATTAACACAAGATTCTGGACAGCTCTGTAAAATATGTTTTATTTTGAGATTAAAAATGATCTTGGTTGCATATACCATTGGCTTTATAATTGATTTCAAATTTGTTATACTCTTTGCATTCTGCTAAGTGTTTCAAAAACATCAGGCCGGCCTGTTTTTGGTGCACTTCTGTTTATTTACTTTTTGTTTACAAATTTTCCTTTTTTCATTTTCAATTAAGTATGAAAAAGAAACAGGTTTAGCAATATTTATTTTCCTTATTATTTTTAAAATAAGGAAGTATGGAAGTTAGTTACAAATTTAAGGAAAAAATTTAGTAAGACTGGGATGTTATTTTTGAGGACCGGTAGGGGTAAGATAAAAAATGTTAATACTTATAACGAAATGTCAATATTATCAAGAATAAATTTTTTTTTATCTGGGGAATGCAATCTTTACTTTTTCGTATTTAAAAAGTACTACATTAGCATTGTATTATTGATTAGTGGATACATTTTTCAATATAAGTACGTATTACATTGCTCATCTTGACCCAATCCATTTCACACTTGAGAGTCACTCAAAATTTATTTGTTTTTGTTTCATTTAACCAACATATAAATGCTACTGATAATAAGTTATATTATTTGTAATGGTGTGGTCATTGCGTGCACTTAGATCACTTGATATATCTAAATTTTTATTCAAATATTTATAAATTTTTGATGTGCTTACTTTCAAATTTTAATTCAAAAAACAAAAAGTAATTAAGTATCTATGGATGACAGGTTATATGGCTTAAAAACATAACTATGTTCAAGTAGTTGATATTCGGCCATGAACATGTTAGTGTTGACATAATTAATGTGTGTTGATATTGTATATAATTTTCAGAAGCTCCAAACATAAAACTTTATTGCTATTAGTTAATGACTTTGACCAACTCGACTATAGTTACATAAGGCATCCTACACTTGCTTGGTATAAAACATAATCATGTCTCAATGTAGAACATTTTCGTTTTTCGTTTTTCATTAACGGGCATTTGTTTGGGAAGGTACGTGAATGTAGGTAGTAAATGAATTGCAATCTATGGGAGATAAATAATGTATGTGAGAATGAAGTGGTAATTTAATTTCAGTGTTGATTTAAAGAAATTGATAATGTTGTGAAATTTTGTCCAAAGAATTATAAATGTGACATTCTCAAACTGGCTCCAAATTAAATAAGTTTTTACATGTCATTCTTTAAAATTTATCATTGGCATGAAAACTTCAAAATAATTTGTAAGTTAATTTTACATAACATTATAACTTGTCGTATGTATTGTAACCAATATATTCGAATTAATTAATAGCATCCTCTATTGACAACAATTGTAGCAATTTCTTGATAAACTCCCAAAATAATTGTCTCAACAACAAATGTTAAATAAATGAAAAAAGTCCAATGAGTTCATTGTTATATAGTACCCCACTTTGTTATTTTATTCTTATAATTGTAGCTACAACTAAAAATAATTGTCTTTATTCTAAATGTGAGGGGAGTGTGTATTCAATCATGACTTTTGTTAGAGTTTTTTTGAAAGTTACTGCTCGATTACATTGTGTATCTGTTTATATACTTTCTCAAAAGTATTAAACACAAATAAACTAATAACGCCTTCCACTGAAGGTCGAACTCCTATAATCTTCAAAATAGAAGTCCAAACGCAGATATTCCATTAGACCACATAGGTCGATTGGTGACTTTTGTAGAGTTTTAAAGGACTTTTTAAATGAAGATTTTAATAACTTTGATTGACTTTCATAGAGTCGTTTCAAAATTTTTTTAAAACTTTAGGTAAGACTCCGTATAAAGTCTATATAAAAAACATTCATAGACTTTTATTCAACTTTTATTTAAAAAAGTCTACAAAAAGCCATTGAAATTTCTAAATGTGAATACATCCTACAAACTTTCAATGATTTTGATTCTTGATCTTTTTATAATTTTCTTACATGGAAACATTATAATATTGTATCATTAAAATTGGTTCATCCACTAGTCAGCATTCTCAACATATATTTTTTATCTATTGTGTAATAGATATAATATATATTATTTATATACATCACAAACTAACTATTTTATTATATGTATGAAATTCATAACCAATATAATCTAATTAAAATTTATAGATAAAAGAATTGATCAAATAAAGTATTTAAAAATCATAAATTTATAAGTCTGCATAGAAATAATAAAATAAAAATTAATATTAATAATATATATATTATATATAAATTTATATTTAGTGCTTGACATTCACGCAAAGAAATATTTATTGGCAATAGCATTTGAGATGCGAAGCAACAACAAGGTGTTACTGTTTGCAACCCCAAATTTTATTGTTGCGGAATATATGTGTTCTGTATCGTAGTTAACGTAAATAAAAATATTGAATATAATTATAATACGAATTAACATAAATGTATAAATCAATAATATTGATTTAAATGAAATCATTATACTAAATTGACATGAAATATTTGCTTTGTCATGTTATTTTTAGTGAGATTAGATGAAAGTTAGATATAAAATATCATATTAAAAAATAAAAATCAATATAACAAGATAAACGAAGTAAAAATATATTATTTCTATATTTTAAGTATGAAGAGTTGTAAAGTAGGAGGAGAGAAATAAATTGGTAGAGTTTAGGTATGAGGAAATTTTTAGATAAATGAAGAAAATATAATATATTATAAGATTTAGATTATGTTTATAAAGTTTAAATAGTGAGAAAAAATAGAGTTAAATTTAGAGAGGAGAAATATTCAAAGTTGTTAGAAGAAATTTTGAAATCTTGGGATTTGATGGTCGGATTTCAACTATTTATCTTTGAGAAGTAAAAGTCTGCAAAAGTCGTAAAATTAAAAAGTCTACAAAAGTTCATAAACTTTTTGAATACCACATGACTTTTAAAGACTCTGTAAAAGTCTTAATCGGAATACCACATGACTTTTGAAGACTCTTTAAAAATCTTGATTGAATGCCGCCTGACTTTTAAAGACTCTATAGAAGTTGAATTAATACCTCTAAACTTTTGAAGTTCATAAAAGTCTTTAAAACTCTACGAAAGTCATGATTGAATACATCCCCTTCTAAGGCATGTTTGGTTTCATGGAAATGTTTTCTCCTGGTCGGTTGGTTGTCCTTTTTGAATTTGAGGAAGAACTATGGGGGTCATTTTACTTCATTCTCTGTTTTTCGATTTCAATTTTCCATTTCTTCTATTTTTCAATTTCCTTCTCCACTCCAGTTTTTAATTTCTCATTTCCCATTCTCTGTTTTTATTTCCAAATTTTCCGATTTCATAAATACAATCATCCTATATATCATTTGTTACATTTCAACAACAACTAACAAAACAACAACAACAAAATAATAATAACAACAACAACAACAACAACAACAACAAATCTTGGGGAGAGGAAGAAAAAAAAGAAGAAAAGCAACAAATCTGTGGAGAGGAAGAAAAAAAAGAAGAAAAGATTGATGATGATTGCACTTGACTGTTGCACCTTGAGAAATGACAAATTGGTTGGGGAATTTATTCTAGATTGTTGCACATCGAGAGGGATGGTAGTTAATGGGAATTAATGAATGTTTTTCTTCGTTCTTATTGAGTGTTTAAGCCCGAGAGTGATAAATTCACTAGGATAGAGATTTACGGAGAGTAATTCAATTCCACCTTGCATTCTCACACTAGCTAATTCCGAACTAAATATTACAACTTTGATTGGCACCTAGGTGAATTAAACATTGTGTCCCAAGAATTCCTGCTTTGCTCTATTACTTACAACACCCATGTTAATTTAGTTTTATTTTATTTTATTTTTCTACAATTATCAAATCTTCAAGTTTCGTTCAGATTAGTTCCACATGAGTAACCAAGTTATCTAGTGCTTGTATCTCATTTCCCTCTTGGATCGATAACTCGAATATGCGGGATATTATTTTGCCTAAATTACCACAATCAATTGACTCTGAGTCCGTGTTGTCCCACTTTATAATCGAGGTCGAGGTTGTAAACGGTTCGGTCCCAGTAGTCTATGGGATTAGGTCAAAAGGAGACGGGTCAAAACCCGTCACCTCTTTTCCTCTATAAAAGGGTTTCTAAAGCCCCTCCAACTTAAGATCACTTTCAATTCCCACTCACGTCCTTCTCTCTAGAGGACATTATCCTCTCTTTTCTCTACAAAAAACCAACATTAATAAAAGTAACCCATATAACAGATTCTACAAAAAGCTGTAGTTCCTACCAACGTAGCAAAGGGGATCAGGCTATGAAGGGGGGTTCGGATGCCCAAGAAATTTCAACTGCTGAGCTACCAATCATTAGTATCCTACACCACGGCGCATATATCACTGTGCGCCAGCGCGCCTCCCATCAAACGATGTCGTTTTGGGTCTTGCTTTGGGAGGCGCGGTAGGAAGTTGCTGATGATTATGTGTATTTGTTCACAACGTTATGTGTATTTGTTCACAACATTATGTGTATTGGTTCATACAGTTATGGTGTATTTTTAACAATTATGTACCATTGCTTTTATACAATTAGGTACATCCGAATCAGAAAATTTGTGTGTTTTATGTAAGAGTTAGATGTGTATTATGTTAAAAGTTTATGTTATTATGTATTAATGTTAGAATTATTGTATTATCTTTTAAAAAGAGTATGGTAGATATTTTGTATTATGAAATTTATGATACATTCATGTATATATTATGTGTATTTCTAGTGTTATAACGTTATGGTACATCTTTGAACAACGTTTTTTTTTTAAAGAAAAAATACGGCCTCACTGTGGGCGGAGAAATTTCAAAAAAAATATAATATTTAAATACGACGTCGTTTTGTCATCTGGGCGACATAGTGAAACGCGCGCTGTGGGTAGTAGGATTATAAATTGCCGCCCCCAGCATACTATCCTAACCATTGGATTTGCTATCTACTTGTTAGTTCATCCTTCTGCAATCTTTAACGCTTACAAGGATTTAGGGCATAAGTTCTGTATTCGTAAGAAAAATGATACAGCAGCCGCTTAGCGCGGACATGCAAACACGTCCCTTCCATTCCCCACTCCAGAAGCTCTGCCGCCGGGCAAGAAAGTCAGACCACGGCACCACCGCAAGTTTCTCCTCGACATCGCCTTTCGGTCACTGCGCTTCTGGTTTCGCACATTTCTGGGTGATCCTTCAAGTTTCTTGAACGCAGGTAGTCACGCAAGTTTGCTGTAATATAATTGAGTGAATTTATATTAATAACCAAAGTTGCCATACCCACAG
>VALG01001561.1:0-13163 GCA_009835305.1 Ipomoea purpurea
AAAGAAATAACAATTTACTTATTTCATATGGTCGTGTAGGAGGCGTAACGCAGTCGGACGTTGCCTCTATTTCAAAATTTTAATAGTGTCCCTGGTTTATTGTTTTAGCTGGGTGGCCGAGCGACTGCGTCTCGATTGAGCCGCGCATCCGGATTATATTTTAGAGAAGCAAACCAGCACTGCGCATCGTGCGGACATTTTTGGTAAGGCAGAACTGGCTGCGGGATTGCCGAACCGGAGGGCCGGGTTCAACATGCTACGTCGACCCGGTGCCCAACTGGGCGCTACAGCCTAGATCCCACAATAGATGGGTTCGTATAGGCTCCGACTCTCAAGAGAAGCAGGACGGGCGTGGTTCATCGGAAGTCGAAATCCGCTAGGACCACTGCTCTCAACACAGCTCACCTGCCGCATCAATAGCCACGAAAATGGTGGCGCTTACAGCGCGCCCGACCTATACCCGGCCGTCGGGCGCAAGAGCTAGGCCTGCGCTGAGCTAATTAGACTAGAAGCTGACACGCAGGGCGCCGCGGTCCGTGGACAAAAGTAGCTTCAGGCGAGACTTCGCAGGCAGAGCCCGGGGGCTTGAACACGCCCACGGTCGGTGCACCCGCGGAGGGGCAGACGATCTGTAGGCATGGACTAGTTGTTGACGCTAACATATTCCAACATGAGAACTCTGCAAGGCCGAAGACCGGGAAAGGTTCCATGTGAACGGCGATTGGGACTGGCCACACTAGGTGCTCTCGGACGGATCGACTCCGGTACAGGGTTCGGTGTGGGCGTGTCCGTGCCCCGACAGACCAGCGCAGCTTTTGCCGCGTGCGCCGAAGAGGGGACATCGGGTTAAACCTTCCTCGACCCGGACGTGGCGGTCTGGGCCTGGACTTAGACGATTCATAGCCGGATCTCGCCGAGGACGTCGCGCCGCAGCGGACACGCGCCTCCTCGCGGGGAATAGCATAGTTTTGGACGCTCGTACTTTTTCTGTTTAACAGCTATGCTCTCCACCTTGATTGCTGAAATCCCGGACCGGGCTCAGCCCGTCAGTCGGAGGTATGCAGGTCCGTAGCGGCTGGAAGAGCACGAGCACGCGTAACGCAGGCAATAGAGATATCCGGTATGCGCCGCCCCTTGTACGTGCGGCCTTATCAGGAAAACTCTCGGCGATAGATAGCATCAATGAAAGTGAGCCGTCCCACCTTTGCACGGTTTACTTTGATGTGGTTCTCATATTATTTCGTTGTTAATCAATTCCATAAATCCTAGATCGCACACGGTGGATACTACCATATGAGTACGTAAGCCATACTATTCATTGGCTCATATGGATAGCGCATGTAATCAGAGCAACAGCGCAACACTACTCGCGCAATATGGATGAATATCGATTTGCTGTGCGGTGTGGGGATAGTAACCTGGGATATTTGCTATCTTGAGGGTGTGTGGAGAAGCAAAACGGGTGTGTGTGGTTAGCACAAGTAACAAGTACAGTATTCAGCGATCGGTCCTGTAATCGGTTAACGCTGATTAACTGCTTCGATGCTTTTCGCGATGTCGATTAACAAGAGATATCTGGTCTCTATTTTATAGCAAATCATTGTTAATTTGATATTTTGACTCTTCCACTGGCCAAGCGAGCAGCATGGGTCGCTCTGTGTCCGTGCCGGTCCATTGAAAGGGAGGCTCCAGTCTGGAGATGGGAATAGAGCTATTTTGGTTCCTTTTCGCGAGCCTTTCCGCACTAGGACGCGTCGAACAGCCAACTCAGAAGTTATTTAGGTGACTACATATAGGCGGGAGAAATTCAGAGACTGAGTTTTTAAGGACATTTATAATTCATACCAAGCATTCGTCGTATGTAAATTCCCTGAGCGAGAATTCTAAACTTATAATGTGGATTTTTCTGCCCAGCGTTGGCTGTTCTTGAATATGTCTGCAAAGGGCTCGCGGATTATATAATTATGGCGACTTGTGCGAGCGCGCCGGGTTTAAAACGCCACAGGGCCACGCGCGGAATTATAGTATGAAGGGGCTAACTAATTTTATAGATAGAGCGTCAATATCTCTTCTTTATAAGGTTATTTCAAATATAGAAGGTTTCAGTCTATACTATAAATAAAATATAAAATTTAAAAATGTTGTACGTGCATATAATAAATGATTATAAAAAAGGCGTTGATTTAAAGGAAATGGTATCGCCACTTGGTACTCCTTGATCTTTGACTATTCCAGGCGAGAACCACTAGACTATGACGGTGGAAGGGGTCACACTTTTGTGCAAGACTACTGTGGGTGATCAGTAATGTAAACCATTTCTGCCCTATTCAGAAAGTCGTTCTAGACTTCTAGTTTGTAAACTCTGTGAAATCGTGCGTATTGAGATGGCTCGTAACGGAAGGAAATATAATTGTGTGTGAGATCCGATAAGCGAAAAGTATCGACTATATAAAACATTTATTACTATTTATACACGATTTCACATTTATTACTATTATTACCGTGGCAATTCGGGAATTGATTAGAGCGGGCAATGATCGTCGTCACTCGGGAATTATATTTGGACCCATTATGGTCTTCGTGTTTTTATGTCTCTTGCTCTGAATTCCGAGGCAAAGGGCACGATTCCGTGGCCGCGAAGCAACTAATTTCGTCTAGCAGGTGGTAGATGGAGGTTGGAGCTGTGGGCTGCACAGACGCTGCTTGATTATAAATTAATAGATTTATACTGAGGTTGCTATCACTATACGAGATGAGCTCTATATTGAGAACAAGAATAAATTCTCGTTAGGCAAAAGAATAGGGTAAACGGTGAGTTCTCGTGTTTTGAATTTCTGATAGTTCCATATACTTACATATAGCGTATACGGTTTTATTGTGAAAAGCGTGGCTCTTTTTAAACACGGTTCTACAGAAACCTTACCTGTAAAAATCGGCACTAGTTCGTCACTCACGAGGTTCTGCTCCCTAGCAAAAGGCACCACTCGACTCACTGGCTATGTGCAATGACAGCGTAAAAATCATTTGTAAATGGGAGCGAGGCGTTGCATATTGTCTTGATTCTCTCGCATCTGAGTGTCATTCGGTAAGTTTTGATTTCTTCTCATCTCCTATCACATACATCTCAAGAGAGCCATAAGATTACAAGTGTTAGCTATGCTATTGTTCACCCACTCATTAGCTCGCGAGATCAAGTTCGAGCTGTTTTTTGGTGGTAATTGTATAACCTGGTAGGGTTGTTGGTAGGATAGACAGGTTAGTCAATTCAAAGTTCTTTTCTATCGCTGTCTAAACTTCTACCGATGCTAGATATATCGTTATCTTAATAGTAGAGTCTCACCAACCATAGAGACAGAAGGAGAGATAAATCTCGTTGATAACCATTCTCTCTGCGACTAGAACTTTATGGTCATCCTTTGGATATAGGAACGGCATGCTTGGACAAATAGTGATCTAAATAAGTCCAGTGGCGCGGGATGCGGCTCTAACCTGGAGTAATACCTTACCGACGTAAAATTGGATTTATGAACTGAACGCCTTCAAATAACGTCAGAATACCGGGCTAGACCGATCGCATGCGTCGTCGCCCGTGTTGCCGACCCGCAGTAGAGGTTCCCCATTTGGTCCCCAGATTGTGCGCTCATGTTGTTCGTTGTGTTCCAATAAGGTTTCATCCTCCTCCCCGTCTTGTGCAGGCACGAGAAGCTTGGATGGATCAGTGTGCCTGACCTTCCGAATGGTACAAGGCAATTCCGCTTCTGGGAATTAGAGGATTAGGAGATGAGGTCTTGAAGTCACTTCTGTAATGCACGACGACTTAAGGAAAATACGCGACGGGGTAGTATAGAATAAAGTTAGAGGATCTTACCGTCTGAAGCAGTACGAGACCGTTCTCCGCTACCCCGCCACGATCCTCCTGAGATGGTGCAAGAACCGGACCCGATACCTACTGATTCGCATACAGATTCGATCCCCACCAGCATAAGAGGCGCATTCCTACCACACACATTATAAAGATTTCTGCCTCAAATCCATTTTGCTTCGACTTTCTTTTCCTTGGGGTGGATTGCTTGGCAGCATTCATCGGGTGTGACTCCAAATCTAAACACTAGTATTGCGAGGAGACTGGTGTGGATATGTGTTCACGATGTGTACGGTGTGGGATAGTCGGTGATATAGGTGGGGGTGTTAGCAGTGTAGACATATTTAGGGGCTCTGAGTGGTGGGGTATGCGCAAGGAATAGTAAGGGGCATAAGTGTACATAGGCTAGGGTCGGTGCGAGTTCGATTGGATAAAAGTGCGGCAGGCGATAATGTGCTGTCCAAGTGGCTGACCTGCAAATCACGAGGAGAAAAGATGAATTGAGTTGTAGTTACCTGTATGACATCGGTTTCGCTTTTCTCTGACATCTCTGTTTGGTTGGATGTGTTGTCTTTTATGTTAGTTGCGGTACTTCGCTTGCTGGTGAATGCAGCAAGATCGACATAATTGATCAATTATCCGTGCGATATGCGTGGGCGGATGTGCGTTGCGCGAAATAAATGTCTTTTAGTTATATATTTGCTAATAAGAATTCACGCGTATTATTTTAATAGATTTTTACTTTTTTTTAGGGCGTTATTTATATTATCCCAAACGGCCACAAAATCTAAAATCGGCCCTTAGACCTCATCCTCCACAATGCCAAGAGTAGTAGAAAATTATGGGGGCAATTGCCTCCATGTCATTAGTTTTGGATTTTCACTCGTCACACAATCCAAAGGCAGTAGAAAACCTTCACCCTTCAAATTCTCGATGAACTTTTTGTATCTGTTATTGGTAAGCTGTGTATGTCAATCAAATCTTTCTTGTGTTACTACTTCTGATATTATTAGACACCAAAGAAAGACATAATTACATTTTTGCTTGATATATTCTGATAGAAGGCAAATAACAAAAGTCTATCTAATGTAGTGCGAGCTGGAATACTTAAAAATTTTTTTTTCTTCCATCTCTTTCTATTTTTGAATTTACAGTTCAGTCTCTCTTGCAAAGCTTAATATTTGGGCCCGACAGTCTCTGTATTAGAATTAGGAGCATGTATTGAGTAACGCGGTCTGAAACATTAACTGGAAAAAAGTTAAACTTTACCGTCTGAAGCTAACAACCGTCCTCCACATTGAGAACCGAGAACACTCAGACAAGCTCCACCAGCAGTTTGACACAATGCGTCCAACTAGCACGTCTAGTTCTCCCAACGATTGTGTGTCTTTTGCCCTAGGGTGGATTGTTGCTGATATGCGCGCTCTAGGGCCAATAGGGCCGATGGGGAGTGCGGATGGAAGGTAGGAGGGTGGAGGTGGAGTAAGGAAATGGCGCGGTCGCGGTTGTGATCCGGGGGATTCCAGTTGCTAAGGATGCGCAACTCGCGAGGAAACAGATCGAAAAGTGTCTTCGCATCTCATCTCAATTCAACCTCTAATGTGAAATCATATCATTATACTTAATCAAAATTGATTAATTTGTCCTGCCTATTCAGTGAGCGTGACTGTTACTGTCATTAAAATATATTATTTTTAATTTATATTATAAAAAATTTAAAAGAAAAAAAAAAAAAGCACAAAATGTACAGCTCCTCCCGAATCTAGCCTACGAGTAATTATGATTATACATCGTGGTGTAAGGTGCATGCCAGAATTATTGGCAGGTTTTGTTCTCAGTAAGTGCACCGTACCAACCGTAGGACAATGCCAAAACCCAAGAGAAGCAAATGGTACACAAATAATCTATCACACACATATACAGCTTGAGACTCCAGAGCAACAAGCACGAACAAAATGGACCAAATGCAATGCACCACCCGACACCGCACCATCCATGACAAGATTAAAGATTATCAACCAACACATAACAATCGTTCCAATACCAACTTGAACAACACAATACTACTGTCACTCAGATATCAGCGATGGACTCTGTATAGCTTCCATTCAATCATTTACCAAAGTGTTGGCTATAGATATCTTCCAGGACCCCTTCATCAACTCTTTGAGTTCTGCTGGTTTCTTTTGCCAACTTCTTTGAAGACTTTTATAGCAGTTAGCCATTGATAACATGATACACGGCATTTTTTACAGTTCTTTGCTGGCCCTGCTTCTGGATAAAAACCACCGGAATAAGTGCCAGTACAAATTAAAATGCTTATAAACCTAATACACGTAATTTTATCTATGTAAGTGATCATGCAATTAAAAAAATTCTACGCCACCACGGCACATAACGCATTGCATACTTGCACGATAATTGCGGCAACTTACGTCTTGCTCGAATTCAAGCAAGGATACCATGCCCGTCCGCCTCAAAAGACAAAAAAACAAAAAAAAAAAAAAAAAAAAAAGACCATAATCGATACACTCACTTTCATCATTGCCTAAATTACATACAGCCGCGAATATTCGTTGTTCATAATTTTAAGATTGTTATAACAAATCCTGTTTTCCGTGCAAGCACGCGACCGGTAAATATAAAGACCATTATGGAATAATAACTCCCTAGCTGTGCACAAGTTTATAAATTATAAATAAAATACATAAAACATAGATTAGTACCAATTTCTTTATAAAGCCTATAATTTAAGTTTGATTAAAAACTTTAATTTTTTTTTCATAAACTAACATACGGTAAAAATAAATAATTGAGGCCTTCCTAAAATTTGGGCCCCTCTAAAATTAGGCCCTGTGCGGTAGCCCAGCTTGCACAGCCCAAAGTCCGGGCCTGAGTGAGGAGATCCAAAACTTTAATGAACACGGAAGGCAATTGTCCCCATTTACATTTTCTGCTACTACAACACACGTAAACTTATATATTGGCCTAAAAACACAAAACATTGGAGAAATTGTGTGTCAATTATTATTTGTCTTATTTTCCTGTTAATTAGATTTAACACATCTTGACCCCCCCACCCAAACAAGAATATTATTATTCCTCCAACCTAGAAAATAATATACACAGAGGAAGAAGAAAATGGCTTGTGGGAAAGAAAAATAAATACAAAAAGCAATAAAAATTTTCCTTCCCAATAAATCCAGACTATATGCACTCACATATGGCGGAAGAAGAGTACAAGCAAGGGGTAAAGAGTAAAGACATTAAGTCAAGGTATACATACTATAGTTTACATTTACATGAGGATATGAAAGGGAGCAAGCGAGCATAAATTCCCTGAATTCCCTGTCCCAGGGAAAAAGCAACACAGGCAAAATGAAGTTACAAGAATGAATGACTCTAACTTTCAGGCCAACATTTCAATCACGAAGCTAGCTACTATATTATACTCTTTTCACTTTCTTGCAAATCATTACAATGGACCCCAGCACTAAAAACCCAACAACTATTCATTCAAAGCTAATATTACAGTGCATGAGGCCTCCGGAATTTTGTATGCTGCCTGCAGGAGTGATTGGACTCGCCTTTAAGGAGAAGTTTTCCAATCAAATGGAAGATTGTTGAAACCATTGGCTGCACCAAGACCATTGAGCAGTTGGTTTCCCAGATCTTGTTGCGGCTGCTGGTTCATCACTCTGGTCTCGTGCCATTGACATGCCTACTCTTCCATTCACACTTACAGGGTTATTGCCCAATCCACTTCGTCCGTTACCCATATTCCTGAATCCCACACCTCCAATGCCTGCATTAGCATTTACATGCCCATTCCCTACCAGGCAATTGCTGCCGCCGTTAAGGACAGAGTTACTGTTTGCTGCCCAACACCCCATTAGCATTTTTCATGTCATTCCCAATTGTGCCAGCTCCAACCATACCACCCCAACAAGTTGTGAAGACATCAACATTTCATTTATGAATTTTCTGTACAGAGCTCTGAGAGTCATTAGCATCCATGTCACCTGATAGGGCTGGCTGTTGCAACGAGATATTTGGGAACCTTGCAGAATTAATTGTGATACTGACGATATGCCACCATGTGAAGTTTGTGGTGGATTATTAGACGAAGATGGTGTCAAAGATTGGAATGGGAAGGGTTTAGTTTGGGGCTGTGCATACTACTAGAGTTACTTGGTGAAGGCATTTGAACGCAGTTCCAGCATATGGACTGTTTGCACTATTCAATGGGTTTTGGTGCCTAAGTTCATAGAGTTTTGGTGAACAAGTCCAGCAAGGTTACTACTAGAGGAGGGGAGTAGGTGTTGGCTCAAAGAGCTATTAACAGTTGGCAGACCATTGCTGGCTGAAAAGCTGTTGCATTTGAGCAGCCTGAACAGAAGTATCATGGTTGGAGTTTGGCCCATATTTTGCAGTTGTTGCTGCTGCTGTTGTGGGCTGATCCTCAGAATGCTGAAGATTGACCGTGAGTCCCAGATGAAACATTTGTTCTCCTAGGAAACTTAGCCAAGCTCTCTGAGGAGAAAAAGTAATATATGATTATTGTTCAAAAGAGCAGTGCAACTACAGTTTCATACTGAAAAAATAATTCAGATCTAAAAAAAAAACACATTGGATGAACATATGTATCATATGCCCTCAAAGACACAAACTCAAACTGCATATTGTCATTATATCAACACCACTCAGTGCAGTCAGACATGGAATACCATCAGGATAGTCATACTTGTTGCAATAAAATATAAAGCTTACCAATAAATGAAGGGTAGTACTATCAAAAATCAAAACATTCTAACAAGAATTTTGGAATTTTGCAAGCAAAGTGGAAGAACTTTAATCTATTCAGGAAGACAACTGCAGAGAAAGTCAGTATGCAAACTCCATATATATTTTACTTGTCTACACATATAGTAAAGTAAAGCATGGAAGAGAGTTTTATCCCTAAATTTTTTCACTCTTTTACAGTCCTAAAAATCTTGTACCATTCATAACACAAATTCAATTTTGTACATTTGATTTCTATAGGACACAATAGGGCAGATTGGACAGAGGAAGTAAAAGAATTGCACAATTGACCCATCAAGTATCAAGTATATTAAAAATAATGTTAGACTAAACATTTATATAGTATAGCTCATCATTTTTTAAATTTTTTTTTTTTTTGAAAATAGTATAGCTCATCATTTAAAAGACACATTTTCTATCCAATATTTGATAACACAAAGTCTTTTTTTTTTCAAAAAGTATAGTAATGGAGCCCCACAATTGCAAAGCACACAAGCTTTTCATATAAATATGGAGCTATAACCCTAAAATGTGTATTTTAAAAAATTATTTATTACATATTAATAACAAAAAATCCAAATCAATTAACAGAAAACATCTTATATCCAACATATTGTCACTTGTTCCTTTCTATTATTTATCTTGTGATTAACAAATATATTAATCAAATCTAATGCAGAACAATTTTGCAAATAATTTAAAAAATACAATATTGTCATTGGGCCTGCATCACATGCATAGTGTAACTAGTTAACAAAATAGAGCATGATAAAATGCCTTGGACACTAATTGCAAGTCAATACAAGGTAGCAAAAGTAGTGATACTATAGAGATCTATAACTGGTACTGGTACATGGCCACTTGATAGGTGCTCAAGGGCATAGATCACTAAACCAACTATTTTTATAACTACAATGAGACTATGTTCAACTTCATGAAAATTCATTATATCACACAATAAGCCTAGACTCATACTGGTATTAATATCATGAGAACAATATACACCTTTTTGCACTGTCTGATGAAAATTTACCTTCACATTGAAGAATACCAAATCAGATCAAGTACCAATATCAAAAAACAGGGAAAAAACATATGCTCCTATCCAACTTTCAAGATTAACATGCAGATGCAAGAGTGTTTCACACCATCAAATAAATATAGTTGTAAAGTAAGGTAAACAGAGCTTACCCATAGGTCCTGTCCCAGTTCTCTCTGCTATAGTCAATCAAATTCTTTCATGCTATTTACCATTCCGATATCTATCAAGCACCAATGAAAGACATCTAATTATCAATATCGGTGACATGAACAAAATGTAAGGACATAGCAAGTTTTCTCTTGCTGCTGCACATAACATAGTACCATACAGATACAAGCATTATAAAACAAAAAACATCTTCAATTAACAATTGAACTAGACACAACATAATCATTCAGTTTGGGAATCAAGGCTCCAACTTATACAATACTCCTACCAAGTTTCATGATGGAGATCTTAGGAGTAAGTCTTTACCCATTGATAAAAGACAAAAGTATCCCTAAAATCCTTGACAGCAAATTTTCTTTAGCTCAAGCCTCGAGGTAAGGTATAACAGAAAGAAAAAAAGTAGGAGGCATGAGTCAGCCAGCAAAAGATCAAAGAGGGGTGAAAAGATACACAATAGAAATTTGTGAATAATAAAAAAGAGGAAAAATTGCAGAAAACTTAGACTGTGTCTCACAAATATCAGCAATGTAAAAGAATTGTCAAAAGCTCTGAAGGCAAAACAGCTAAACGTGTAGAATAAGAAGCATAACCTGAAGGCAAGCGTACATATCTTGTATACCCAAATCATTTACCAATGGAACTTCCAAAAGCTTTTGCCAATATGACGAGCTGAGGCAACAAACCTGAAAAAATTCAAAATTATTTTTAACACACCACACACTCGTACTGCTAAGAAAATTTTGACATTACAAACACATTACATTAAGTACAAGATACTTATAGACATTGGCTTTCATTTTCCTGAATAAGAGAAAGGGCCCTGAACTCAGCAAAGCACCCAAGCTAATATAGTCAGCTACAATGAGGGAACGGATATACTTCCTTATACAGTTATCCTAAGCAAGAATTAAATACCTTGGCAAACTGTGATTGCCATTCTCTACCTTGCATTAAGCATAGATTCTTGCTAAGCATATAAAGTTTCAGCATCATGCAGAGTTTGCCAAAACCTAACCTTTGTTTTTAAAGAGGTCCTTTGCTTTATACAGCACCTTCAATTCACCATCACAGAAACAGGTAAACTCACTAAACCAAGACCAACAATGTTTACACAAGTATTCACCCACCCAAGACCATATCAAAGGTTTATCATATGACAAATACATGAATTTAAGGTAATGAGCCAGTAAATAGAGCCAGGGGTTACATTAGTAAGTCAATGAGAATAAAATTACAAGGCAAGTAATTAAAGAAGAGAGCAATATGCAAAGTCTATGAAATACTACATTATTAGACAATTTGGAGCTTACTAAATTGCACGTTTATTTTTGTAACTCCAGAACAGAATGTTAGAATGAGGCATTTGTGGGTGGATTGCAGCCTGATATTTTTGAACCTGCAGCTCCTAGAATGACTGACCTCATGTACCACCAAAAAATCATAAAAATAACAAAATATGAAAATAGGAAGCATCATTATATGCTCTATTTTGAAATTCAACAAACAAGGCTTTAATGGCCAAGAAGTAAACTCTTATTAGGAAATTTTTATGGCTCCTAAAACATAAATAATCTCATAATATGCAGATCCCAAAAACTGTCAGTAGAAAATAGAAAGTTCCCATACATACAAATGAAAAACAACAAACAAACAGTATGCTTTGTGCATTGGGACACCTCAAGAGTCAAGAATAAAGTATTCTATCAATCAAGTATTTCAATAACCAGCCAATTTGACCTTACCATTAAAGTTCCACAATCGATGTGCTTTTAACAGGGTCTTAACACTAATTGAATTTTTACGAAATTCACAGACTCACAGCACACTTGCATGAAATGGAAACTAAAGGCTTGTATCTTTTGTGAGGGTGGGGGTGGGGGAAGAAGGGTAAGATGAAAATAAAGCAAGGAAAACCGTAATTGAAAAAAAATGGAGTTTAGATATAACAGTTTATATTTATGGTTAATCCAAATTTTTAAAAATGTTTTATTAGAACTTTACAGATTTTGAGGTAAAAACTTTGGCTAGTATGATGATCATTCATCCAATTCATTTAGACATTGGAAATAGTAATAGCAGGACCCCTTCAACTTCTAGTTGCATTAATATTCACTAGACTGAATAATTCAATTTATAACATGCAATCAGATCCATATTAGTGTCTTCCACATTTCAAATAGAATCTGTTCAACTTACAGGATGTTTCGTTAAAAACCATGCCAAGGCATGATTCATTATGACAAATTATATTTAGACCAAGAAAAAGTATAACCAAAAGAAACCCCAATTTAACTTCAGTCTAGTGAAATAAAACTAGTGAAAAAATGAAAATACAAGTTTCCGTTTTTAATAAAATGGCAATCAATTTACCTAAGTAGGAACAGATCAGTGTAAATGGAAACCAAAAGAAGTTACCTTAACTATTTGAAACTGCACATTAGTGCTACATTTCATGATAAGATCATAAAGAGAAAATAGTGCAAAGACCAGATGCAGGAATATTTAAACAGAAGTAAAGCCAGGGCATGACATCAATCTATGAATGCATCAGTTGAAGCTAAAACTAAATATCATTGCAAACCATGAGGTATCAACAATCTTCTAGGGATAAGCTCCTCGTGACGTCGAGCAAAAATTTCCCAAGAATGACATCTTGAATTTCATCAAAAGAGCACAATTGTTCTTAATTGCTGGGGTTTTTTCTTGTTTTGAGAAAGGGCTAGAGGAGAGGGAATAAAGCAATGAGATAGATGTCAAGGCACATCAGTATAAATGCTCCACAAGTAAATACTATGAACATGTCTAACCTCAGATCTGATGAGAATACAATTCGTAGTTGACCATCACGGACAACACGGAGTTGTTCAAAGACACTCTCCTGAATTGCTTTGGCATAGTCCAGGACAATTTGCCCTGAAGAATTCTGATACTCACATGGCATATCAACATAGAGTAATTCCTCTAATGTACCACTTTCATACTTTATCTTAAAAAGTCTAGGCAGGACCTCAACAGTTGCCTCTGTTACAACAGTAAGGCACATTTTAGATACAAACATAAGAACCATAAACTTCAAGAACAAGCAAAATAGATATAGCAACTATGTGAAGTTGTGAACAACCGGCACAATAGCTTTATTATTTTGCATAAAGGTCTCATAAGGATAAACAAATTTCTACTAGATATGCATGAGTACAGATGCAACCACAAAATTTCTGCAAGATGCTTGTATGACAATAGAAGCCTAGAAGGTAATTTGCTAAGATCATGTATGGGAAACAAAATCAT